>PVIA01003774.1:0-157930 GCA_004024845.1 Tonatia bakeri
CCAAAGACTCCATCAAAACACTGTTAGAACTAATACATTCAGTAAAGTTGAAGGATATGAAAATCTGTCACTCTTCTATACACTAATAATGAACTATCAAAAATAAATTAAGAAAACAATTCTACTATAATTGCATCAAAAAGAATAAAATACCTAGGAATAAATTTAACCAAGCAAGTGAAAGACATGTATATTGGAAACTTTTAAGACATTGATAAAAGATATTAAAGAAGACACAAATAAATAGCTAGATATTCCATGCTCCTGGATTGAAAGAACTAATATTATTAAAATGTCCATACTACTCAAAGCAATCTACAGAGGCAATGAGATCCCTATAAAAATTCCAATGACATTTTTCACACTAAATAATCCTAAAATTTGTATGAAACCATAAAAGATGCCAAATAATCAAAGCAATGTTAGAAGAACAAAGTGGAGGCATCAACCTTTCCAATTTCAAACTATTATTACAAAGCTATAGTAATCAAAACAGTATGGCATCAACATAAAAATAGACTCATAGATCAATGGAACAGAATAGAATGCCCAGAAATAAACCTACACATATATGGTCAATTAATTCATAACAAAGGAGCTAAGAATACACAATGGGAAAAGGACAGTGTCTTCAATAAATGGTGTTGGGAAAACTGAACTGCAACATGCAAAAGACTGAAACTGGACCACTATCTTATACCATTTATGAAACTTAACTCAAAATGGATTGAAGACTTGAATGTGAGACTTGAACTATAAAATTCCTAGAAAAAGACATAAGTAGTAAGCTCCTTGCCATTGGTCTTGGCACTAATTTTTCGAGTCTGGCACTAAAAGCAAAGGCAACAAAAGGACAAATGAAAAAGTGGGACTGCATTAAACTGCAAAGCTTCTGAATAGCAAAGGAAACCATCAACAAAATGAAAGGGCAACATACCGGATGGGGGACAAATATTTGCAAGTCGTATATCTGACAAGAGTTAAGTATCCGAAGTATATAAAGAACTCAAACAACTCAATAGCAAAAAACCAATTTAAGAAATAGGGAGAGCACCTGAACAGACATTTTCCAAAGAAGATGTACAGATGGGCAACAGGTACTTAAGGTGTTCAACATCACTAATCATCACATAAATGCAAAGCAAAACCACAGTGAGATATCACCTCACACCTGTTAGCACTGCTGTTGCCAGAAAGACAAGACATAAGTGTTGGCGAGGATGTACAGAAAAGGGAACCCTTGTGCACAGTTAATGAGAATGTAAGTGTTGCAGTCATTATGGAGGTTCCTCAAGAAATTAAAAATAGAACTACCATGTTATCCATCAATTCTGCTTCTGTGAATTTATCTGAGGGAAACAAAAACACTAAAAGTTACATGAAACCCTATGTTCATTGCAGCATTATTTACAATCACCAAAACAAGGAAACAATCTAAATGTCCATTGAGAAATAAATGGACAAAGAAAATGTAGTACACATATACAATGGAATATTATTCAACCCTAAAGAAGAAGGAAACTTTCCCACTTACAGCAACATGGATGGACCTTGAGAGCATTATACTAAATGAAATAAATCAGAGAAAGAAAAATGACACATGACCTCACTTATATGTGGAGTATTAAAAACACACAAATTCATAGAGAGAGAGAACAGAAGGGTGGTTGCCAGAGGTGAGCGGTGAGTGAAAGGGGTGAGGAGGTAGGGTCAAAAGGTACAAACTTCCAATTATAAAACAACTAAGCCATGGGGATGTGATATACAGCATGGCACCTGCAGTCAATGATACTGTATTGTGTATTTGAAAGTTGCTAAAAGATCTTCAAAATTCTCATCACAAGAAAAAATTGTAATTATGTGTGATGACAGATGTTAATTAGACTCATTGTGGTGATCATGTTGTGTATACACATATTTAATCATTATGTTGTACACCTGAAAGTAATATGTTATGTCAATTATATCTCAATTAAAAAAAGAAAATGTAGTATAAGTTGTATAGTATATACTATAATTTGAACAGAATAGTAGAAGTAGAAAGAGGTCATGATCTGGATTGACATAGGCTAGAATTTGAAGCCAGATGCTGGTACTTACAAGTTGAGTAACCCTGGCCAATTATTTCCTAGCCTCAGTGTCTTCATCCAGAAAATAGGCATACTGAGATTTACAAGGTAACATTTTGAGATTAAAAAAAACAAAACAAAACTAGATTCCTACTTTATCCACTGGAGCCAAAATTTTTGACAGTATTCCATTCCAAAAGTTGGACCTATCTGTCTTGCTCTGGAATCTGGGAAGGCCTGGCGATAGCTCTGAGCAATAGATTTTGATATGAATTATGCCAGCCAATTCCTAGCCTTGACCTTACAATGACTGACAGCTTCTGCCTCAGTCTCTTAGAAACAAGCTGCCCCATAAGTAAGAAGATGAACCACCCTGGGACCACTATGCTGTGGGAAGTACAGCTATGTGAAGCACCTAGAGGATGTGACCATAGAGAGGACAGGAGGACAGTGGTGCAAAAGAGGCATGAACCCATGCAGAGTTCCAGGTCTCCAAACACAGGACTGCAGAAGCGTCCTCCAGACCCAGCCACCTCGGTGGGTGGTGGCCACTATGTGGATCAGAGACAGAAAGCCTAGCCAAGGCCTTCCTGGATTCCTGATTCACGAAACTATGAGCTATAACAAAATGGTGTTTTTTTCAAGTGAATGAGTTTTGGGGTCATCTGTTACTCGGTAATTGATGACAGTGCCACTTTATTGGTTCTCTATAATGAATCACTCCAAAGCTCAGTGGGTTAAACAACAGTAACCATTTTATTACCTCTCACTCTGGAGGCCGACTGGGCTCAACTATGGGGTTGTCACTTATCTCTCACACAGATGTAATTAGCAGGTGGCTGAGTACTGAAGTCATTTTAATGGCTTCCTCAGTCTCACAACTGGTGGTTGACGTTGCCTTGGGTGGAACCTGAGCTGGGGCTCTGGCAGAACTAGACCTCTACAGACCTGTCCAAGCAGCTTGGGCTCCCAGCACTGCCGCCCCTAAAAGGCAGAATGACAGTGCAGCAGTTTTAAAATCTAGTCTTTGAAGTCACACACCATAACCTCTGTCACTCTTTGTTGGCCAAGGCAACCACAGGAGTCTGCCCAGATTCCAGAGGAAGCATTGCTGACTCCATCGATATGCTAAATGGAAAGTGACTGTCAAGGTCACACATGGGGGGCGCTAGTGTGGTAGGCACCTTTGGAAACTACACGCTGACCTCTGACACCCTGCATCACTTCTAAGTCCCCGTTTCCTCAGCATGGGGCTATGAATACAAGAATGCAAGGGAAAAAAGGAGTCAGCACTCAAGCATTGTTTCAAGATAGACTTTTAAGCCCACAGCACAGAAAATAACCTGAAGAAAAGTTTGTGCACCTGGGAATTCTGATTTTCAAGTATCAAAATCTTACCATCATTGAAGGACTCAGAATACAAAGTTCATGCTATGGGCCATGAGACTATGTGACTGGTTGGAGACTGTTGGGGTAGGGGCAGCCTTATCTCATGCTGGCTTGGGAATTTGAGAGTAGAGGGAGCCTGTCCTTCATTTTATATATGGAAACTTGAGGCCTGGCAAAGCCACACAGAGGTTCTTGACTCACCATGCTTTGGGCAGGAACAGGAGGGGCCAGATGCAGGTGAAAGGTTTGATGTGACACCGACTGTTCTGCAGAGCTGAAATGTTTCTGGGAGGCTGGTGGGACATGCCTGACCCTTTGTGGTAGTGACAGAAACATCAGCAGAAAATAGGCCTCTTTTGCTGACTCAGTCGATTTTTCTGAGGCAGAGTCACCATGAGAGTAACTCCCCCCAAAAAAAAAAAATCTGCGTTTTTCCCAGAAACACTTTGTAAAAACATGGTGTGGTGTCGATAGGCAGCACTGCATTCTCTCCCTTACCAAATAAAAGCAGACCAAAGGCAGAAGCAGAAATTAGCTTGGTACCATTGGTTGGGACGATGCACAGTGCATTTCATGAGGAAGATTCTCCCCTGTGGCTCCCTCTCTTTCTATATCCTCTGCTTGAACTGGACCCAGAGCCAGCACTGGGTTTCAAATCCTCAGAATCGCTACCCTCCCCCTCCTGTGTCTCTGATTTGGTCACCATACCTGTCCATTTCACAATAGGACACGTAGGTCCCTTCTTTTCCTCTCCTACTCCCAACACACTGCAGTAGACATACCACCTCGTGCCTTGCTCATGAGATTCTCTGGAGAGGTTCCCTTGCTTCCTGACTCTTACCTCTCCATGCTTCTGACATACCAACATGAAATTGATCTTCCTCCCTTATTTTTTGAAAGTCTTCAGTGGTCCTCTCTCGGGGTCAGTATAAAAACTACATGTTTTCCTTTTGGCACTTAAAGCCTTATGCAATCTATGCAACCCTTAGAAACATATCTCCTACAACATATAGTGAGGATAGGATTTAACATGGTGACCTCTTAACCTGGAATGCTGGTTCTGTGTCCTGGCGTCAGCATATGTAATGAGTGGAGAAAAGAGCCTTTGTGTGTCACTATTTTGAAACACTCACATATACTTTTGTAGAAAGAGATTCTTCCACCCAGTTATTGTATTGGACTATGTTCAGTGGGCCTGCTAGATCTCTAAGCTACCACTTGAAAATAACTTCAGCTGGCTTCATTATAAAGCTAGGAAGAGGAGAGCAGCTTAGTCAAATGAACTGTGATGTAAACGTAACAGTATCCGAGTTGTTCTCTCCTTACAGTCCCTGTCCACCCAGGAGGAGGACAGCGCGTCAGAACATCCAGCCACGGCCATCTCATCTTCGCCACCGCCCTGACTAATCAGATTACAGAATTAAAGTCAGGATCACTATGTTTCAGCAAATGAAATGATCAGCTTAAAAAATTCATGGGCACTTATTGCTCTGAAGAAATAAAGGATCTTAGTGTCGCTTGTCTGCTTAGAACATTCTAAGTTCCCTGGAGGGTAAGTTGTGAGGCTGGATGACAAACCTCCGAAAAGTTGCTCTGGCTGGTCGCTTACATTTGAACACAACCTGCTGAACAGCAGCCCTCACATTCTGCACGCAAAACACTCAGCTCTGGGTGAAGTAAATCATTCTGTAAGTGGTCTCCGCCCACATTCACCAGACTTGAGAGGAGTTCCCGAAGTTTGGACACAGCGCTGTGGAGCGGAGCCAGTAAACTTCACAGCGATTATGAAACAGCTGCAAATCCACGCTTATGACATGCATTATACAAATACTATATAAAGGCCACATTCGGATAAAGAGAAGAAATATGGCTTTGCTGGTGCTAATCAAGGTGTGAAGCAGGATTTCACTAAAGAAACTGGAGAATAACCCCCTCACGTTGCCTCATGATGCTAGTCCAAGATGTATAATTAATCTATATTACATTCCCTATTTTATTTTCTCCACTCCCCCTCCTCCAAAAGAATCATGCACTCCCATCCTGTAAATCCATCACTCCAGCCATTCACAGCATGAAGGGGAAAACTCAGTCACAAACCCACACAGAACACCTGCCGGGTCTCTCAGAGCTCCTGCACGCGATCGTACCCGACGAGAGGCGAGAAGCCCTAGAGTGATGAGACTTTGCTGTCCACGATATTGTCTGTTGTAGAAAGGAAGGTATTAAATTCACCAAAAAGCCTTTTTTCTGGTTTCCTTTGAATATCAATGAGGCAAAAGCGAGAGCCAAGTTTTATGCATGATTTTACGCACAATTATAATTCTCTCTAAAACGGGAAGTGGAGGTAAGGGAACTTTTGAATCCTGTTCCACAGATCTTGATAAATTTTATTAAATTTGGCATTCTTGGTTCCACTGGCTAGAGAAAACCACATTTTATGGTTATCAGTAGATTTGAAATATGTTTATTTGTATAAAATGCTTTGTCCTACTACAGTCTGAAAAAAGTAGCATTTATATTCCAAAGGCTTTCAGCAAATAATTGCAATGGATACTCCACGAATGAGGGATGGTGTCAGGTTGTGAATGAAAGGAAGAGGGGTTGGGAGAATTCGTAATTTCCAAAGGGCTTTAAAAAGATCTCTGTTCCTCCCAACTTTAAGTTAGAAGTTTAAAAATTTGTGGTAAATAGGATCAAGACGGGACAGTTGCTAAAATCCTGACTCCTAGTAGCAGAGCAGGATGAGATGCACACTGAGAACCCAAATATTCACAGTGCTGGAGCTCTGAGTGCTTCCAATGCCGTGAAACCTGGGCGCCCACCGTCTGCCATACATCACATCACTGAGAGGTCACTGATAGAGCCAGTATACACTGTTAGCCTCAGGCGTCAACGCTTTGTTTTTATATATAAAGGATTGACCAAAAAATCTTAACATTCTTTACTGTGGTCTATGATGGTTCTTTTCTGTAATATATTTGACTTTTATGATGAAATAAAAATATTTGAATTATCAAATTCTGTTTTTAAATCCTCACTCAAGGATATGTTTACTGATTTTAGAGAAGAAGGTGAGGAGATGGTGGGGGGGGAGAGAGAGAGAGAGAGGGAGGGAGGGAGAAACATCAATGTGAGAGAAACATTGATTGGCTGCCTTCCATATGTGCCCAACTGGGGATCGAACCTGCAACCTTTTGGTGAAAGAAAAGACACTCCAACCAACTGAGACACCTGGCCAGGGCCTGGATTATCACATTCTTATAAAGGCAAACATTTGATCACATTACAAATGTCACTTAATAAAATGGTCACATTTTCACTTCTTAGACAGCCTGGAGAAATATAACTAACTGAGTAAGAAACATCCAGGCATCAGTACATTTAAAAATAAATATATTATGCTGGGTATCATTTTGTTAGTTTCAGTTTGGATTACCTAGTCGATGAATCAGAAAGTATTATACATTTTATTTTCCCTTTCCCCCTTTTTAAATCCATCCTGCTCAAATATCTACCCAACCACAAAATCCTATCAATTCTTTTCCAGTTGCCTCTCTCAATTTTGTGTTTTGTTTTAACCAAGTTCATATCATCAGCAATGTGGACAAATGCAGTAACTTTCTGAGAGTCTGTCTTTCTTTCTCTTTTCCTTACAGCCCATTCTATATATGTGAATAATTTACTATTTTTAATTTTTAGAATATGTACACAAAGTCCTAAAACTCTGAGGACTACAAAACGTATAATATTAAGGACAAACATTTTTCTTACTACTTTCTTCTACCCAGTCTCATTTTCATTCACTGATTTTTTTAACTATTCCTTTTTTTAGTTCTTCTGGGATTACAATTGAATCTCCAAAGATTCAGATGTATTCTACTGATTTGCCAACATAATATAATAATATAACATAACGAAATAATATAGAGAAAAGTAGTATCTATTTTCTAGAAATTCAACAAGCTTCTATTACTTCTTATTTTCCTTTGCAATGGTGACATTCTTAAAATTCTATTTGCTGACTCATTCCAAGGAATATTATCCATTGACTGTCCATTATGTTTCTTCTCAACCTTCTCTGCTTTTAATAGCGTGGTTTTACCATTATGTCTTTTATTCCTTATATTTACATTATGTTCTATGAGTGTACTTAAGTCTTCCCTGTTTTGACTATAGATTGCTTCTAAATCTGAAGTCTAGTAAATGGCATTTATAATTATGCAATTTCTTGTTTTCTCCAACATCAAGTAGTATTATCTTCCTAGGAAGAAAATATAATATTATCATTAAATCTTGCAATCAGAATAATGTTCTAATGAAAGCATCAAGGCCAAATGGAGTCTCTGTGTTCACATGCCACTAGTTGCTCAAAAGTATGCTTAATTTTAAGATTAAACCTGAATCTGATCATACCTACACAGCTGACATCTGCATCTATATCTCTATTCATCGATACAGTCTTTTCTAGGCTTTCAACTTTTTTGACAGAAGAAACATGCCATGGTATTATAACAACAATCAGATCCTAGGTCTAAATTTATATAATAGCATGACTTTTTCCAAGATATTCCTCATGGAACCCACTACCTAATTTGGACTAGTATCTTCATTATTACTCCTGGCATCCTGGTGTTTCTTATAACTGGACTCTTCCACTAGTTTCATAGTGTTCTAGATGCTACATTATCTTTATTTTTCTCCTCTTCTACATTGTCCTGGAGCACCTGTAAGTCATTTTATTGAGAAGCAAGGAGTAAATTTTTAAAGTCTTTTCATGTCAAAAAATGCCTCTTTGCTCTCATACTTGGATGGTTGGGCTGAGTACAGAACTGTAGCCCTGAAATCACTCCCTGAGGACACTGAAAGCAAGACTGCACTGCGCCCCAGCCTGAGCTCAGCTTTTCGAAGCTCCTACCATTCGGGTGACCTCTTCCGATTCTCTGACCTCCCACCCGAATTCCACTTGTCTCTGAGGCCTCTCTGATCCCAAACCCAGGTAGGTTTGGGCTTTTACATTGATCTTACTCAAAATTCAGTGGCCTCTTCATCTGAACCTTTACATTTTTATTTCCTTATCTCCAATGTCTTTAACTTTTCCCTTAAAGATACTCTTACTGTTGGACATTCAGAGGTGTCCAACTTTTTGGAGTCTCTGGGCCACACTGGAAGAAAGGGAGTTGGCTTCGCCACACATTAAATACATTGTCACATGTAATCACAAAAATATCTCATAATGTTTTAAATGCATTTACGATTTTGTGTTGGGCCGCATTCATAGGCATCCTGGGCCGCAGGCGGTCTGCGGCCGTGGGTTGGACACCCTGAAGATCACCCTGCCATATCTCTAATGCTTTTCTGGTGGTCTCCATCACCTCATCTTTTACTTTACATTCTGGAATACTCTTTAGACACTAAGTCCTTCTCTTGACTTTTAATTTGATAGTTAAAATTTTAATTTGTAAGAACTGTGTTTTCAAACTGCCTCTTATCCATACCAACCTTTGGGGGTGAGGGAGGGAATAGTGGGGTTTAATGGATGCAATACTTTTTGTACTAAGAATATTAATTAGTTTTTTTTGGCATGTTCTTCTGCTTTCTGAGCTATTTGATCTGTATTATAATAATTCTCTGAATTATTTGTTCTTTTAAAATATTTTTTCTCTTTTACTTTAAAAAATTTAGCTAGCAATATAACCCTATCCCCTTTCTTTTTTTCTAGAAGTTTGTCAATTTCTGGTCCCCATTTATGCTTTCAGAACTGCCACAGATTTGTTATTCTAAAATTTTGTTATTATTTCAATTGAAGATCTGGAGAGAAGGGAACCAAAACCATATTTAGACCACCATCCTAAAACAAAACACTGATTTTCCTAGAGAGTATTTGCATCATGTTCAATATGTTTTAGATAGTAGAAAATAAAGTTTAAACAACTTAGTGTGGTATTTGGGTCTCTGCACTGTTTGACCCCAGCTTGTCCTTCTCCCTTGATCTTCCAGTATTCACATTGAAGAATTAGTCTGCTCTTACCCACTTGAGGTGGTTTATGCTCTGTTCCTCGTACTTTCCGACTGGTGTTTGGAAGTCCTTTTTTCCTCCCTTTCGTCCACCCATATTTATAAAGGAAGGCTCAGCTCGAAGTCTACCTCTCCCGAAGCCTTTATGACCATCTTAGGATAGCCAAAAGTCTACATTATTTACAAACATTTACATTTCATCCAGGCAAACAATTCTGTTCTTTGTGCCGACATCAAATTTTCCAACCAATATGTTCTCTTCTACCATTTTCACCTGACATCCAAAATAATTTTACCTCAGTGGAATTAAATTTTAAAAGCAACTGCTTCATGGTTTGATGGCTCACTACACGATAAAAATATCAAAGTTTTTGATGAGATGAAGCTTTAAAAAACATAGTAGTGTGCTGGAGTTAGACAATGTTATGATGTAATGTTTTCTTGAGCAGGAGGCAAGCGTGGTCGGATATTCTTATTTCAAGACACCTATACAGACTTGTTATTCCTGGCTGGGGACAACGTGGTTGCTGCACACTGTTCCGAGCGCTCCATTTATATTCTTTGACAAACCGAGCACAGTTTCCTCTAAACCAGGACCCAGGAAAGGATGCTAATGGTTCAGTCCAGCGTATAAGCACAGGCAGTGTTGCATGCGTGGCGTTACCTCACACAGGTCTGAAATGTATCACTCCCCAAGCGCAGAAGACAATGTTAGAGAGGAGGCTCCCATGGGGGAGACTCTGCCAAGCAGACATTATACAGCCTAGTTGCTGCCTTGAAGAACCGTCACAGGGTAATGCAGCAGCATTTTGAAATGCCATGGTGCCGTGAAGGCTGGGCGCTGTGCTCCAAAGTGGGAGTACGAAGTATTGGAAGATACAAAACCTGCATGGCTTAGAATTTAGTCCCCTAGGGAGGCACTCTGAAGTTTATCTTGACATGCACTGTTCATGTTTCTTTTATTTTTTAAGGTACAATACCAAATACTCAAAAAATTATATATATATTTAGAGAAAGAGGAAGGGGGGAGAGGGAGAGAAAGAGAGACATCAATGTGAGAGAGAAACGTTGATCGGTTTCCTCCAGTATGTGCCCTGATCAGGGATGAACCCACTACCTAGGTGTGTGCCCTGACCAGGAATGGAACCTACAGCCTAGGTACATTCCCTGGCTGGGAATCAAACCCACGACTTTCAGTGTTCGGGATGTTGCTCCAACCAACTGAGCCACACCAGCCAGGGTCTGTTCATGTTTCTTAATGCAGTTTGCTGTTAACCTGATAATCTGTGATTCATCTGAGTTGCTTTCTTGAAGACTGACCCATGACTAACTTTAGAACAGAGGCAAACACGTCAGTACATGCATTTTAGGCAGAATGTTATTTGAGGAAAGGGATGCTGAAAATCTGTCATACACAGTACCAGTTGCTGGGCAACCTGATGCCAAGCCAGTTTTATGGACTTTTACAGAAACATATACTGAGTGTCCAATGTGTGAGGGAGAGTTATTAAAATATAATGCGTCAAACATTGCTTTTGAGAATATTATGTTTTGGAAGTTAAAAATTATACATGTGAAAAAAAAGTAAAGCCAAAGACTATCCAATCAGGAATGTCATAGTATAACAACTGTATTCACAGGGGATGGGGGACCACAGGTGTGAGACTGCCAGTTGGGGTATTGTTTAACCAGCTTGACCCATTAAAGTCTACCAAAGTTAGCTTTGAACAAGGCTTCATGCATCCAACGATGGCAGGTTAGAATAATGATAACAATATGTCAACTCTATAGACTACCCTGCAGGCTTTAACGCTACCACCGTGCATAGTGTGGCAGCAGGGGAAACCGTTCAACATGGTGGAAAAACTGAAGTGTGCACAAGGTATGGTTACAACTAAGTAAAACTGTGTGAAGGAGAACTACAAGGGAAAAAAGAAAACAAGTTATCGGTTAGGGTTGGATGATAGGTGATCTGCTTTTTCTGATTTCCACTATTACTTTTAATAATGGAAACTTTGGAAATACTACAGAAGGAGAAGAAAATAGACATGTAAGAGACTTGAGAAGGCGGGCAGGCAGCGGCTAGACTCTGGGAGATGTTTACTGAAATGATTGTAGATAATCTAATATACTCCTCACAAAACAGGAGTATAGATAAGTACCAAGTAGCTTGAGATTTTTACCTGGATGGTGGCTAAGATGCTGAAATATGTCTTTGTTTCTCGACCCAGATGAGTTTTAACCCAATGAGCAACTGCACATCCTCTATGACACTCAGAGCTGTATTTTCAGGAAGGGGTAGCCTGTAACTAACATAGCTGAAGTGGTGTGAGGGTAGGGAGGGCACGAGGGGGAGGAGAGGAGGAATAGAGGTACAGCTCCTGCAATAATCAGGACTGAACACACACACACACACACACACACACACACACACACACACACACGTCATTTGCCTCCCATAACCTCCACTCTACCTCTGGTCCTACCCTGAAGGCTTTCTGCTTCATGAGCAGTTCCAAGCATGCATATCTAGGTGTGAGTACTGCTTGTGGAAATAACTTTGGATTCAAACCTGGATTAGACCCCAGGATTCAAAGCCTGGGGTCTAATCTTGCCTCTGCCACTTATTAGCTATGCGCCTTGAACTAGTTAGTGATTTCTCTGAAACGCAATTTCCTCATTTATAACAAGCATTAGCAAGTTTCGCATAGGATATATAAAGACTAAGACAATGTATGCGAAGTTGCCAGCTGAGTACCTGTACACAGTAGGCATGAAACCAAGTTCTCTCTCGCTCTCTCTCTCATTTTTCCCCTTTGTACACTGGAGTCTGGTGTCCAGGCATTGGAGAAACAGTTTATGTAGAAATGAATGAGTCCACCTTGGCTGCAGGTTGTTTCAGATCTCGCTCCCTCCCTATAGTAACCCTCATGCAAGGACCAGAATCCTGGGCTATAACCAGCCATGATGCCAAGATGAAGCCAGGCCACACTGGTCCACACAGCAAAGACTGAGAGTGAGTTTCCTAGGGTGGCTCTATTTGTAGGATGCACTCAAAGCTTCAGGTCTATCTGATCTGGCTTCTAGAGCTGGCTGTCCCATACAGTAGCCACTGGACACGTGTGGCTACTTACACTGAATTAACTGTAATTAAAATTAAATAAAACTTTAAATGCATACGAAACATTCCTCAATCCCACAGCCACATTTCAGATACTCAATGGGCACATGTGGCTAGCAGCTACCAAGTATGATGGCACAGATACAGGACACAGACATTCTCATCAGTCTACAACATTTAGGAGTCTGCTCTGAAGTTCTGGGACTATCAGTGGGAAAAAGAAATGTCATAGGATTAGTGCCCATCGTCTTTGTTCATTAATTCTTTTACTTTTAATGACTTTCGGAACGGAAAACTAAACTCAGATAGAGAAAGGGGTGGGAGGTAGAAGAAACACATTTCTTGGTTGGGAAGCCTCAGCATACACAAGCATTCTGGGCACCAGCCTATGAGACATCGACAGCATTCTTCCCACACAGCACAGCCCACTTGTAAAGAAAACTTTGATATGTCAGCCTCAGTGACATTTTTGCTAGCCCAAATGAAATACTTAACCAGAGTCTACTACTCTATGTAAAAGGCAGAAATCTCCTGTAGGTGCGCAATGAATTAAAGGTTTGCTAGGCTGTTGGCAGTTTTATTTCTGAGTTGACAAAGCAGCTGTCTCAGGTAGGTACAAGTACACAGGACAAGCGATGCAAATTTGTGAATGGGGCACGCGACACCAAATTACTCAAACTGCTCTAAGTTTCATTATCAATCAAATCAAATGTTAATTAAGGCTGGTCTCTAACAATGTATTTTGTCAACAGGGGGCCCTGATGAGTTAGTTACAACCCCATACAAATACCAAACTTGTTATAAACAGTCAGCAGTTCCTAAACCTGTCATTTCGCTCCTGCAATAGTTAGAAAGGAAAGCGTCAGCCTACTTTAAATTAAGTGTACTTTCCTTATGATCAGTTTTTATGTTTCTCCCCCCAAAGGGCTCTTGTCTAGTTTTCATCTGCTCAGGTGCACGGGCTTCTGCTGAGGCCTGCTTGGAGAAAGAGGCACTCTGCCTGGAGGATGAGTGCAACTGTAAATTCACGGCCTTCGAACCTGCTTGGGTGTCCGTCTTACAGACGGTCTGTCTGCCTCCCTGGTCAGCACCCTGCCGTTATTCACACACCAGGCACTTCAACGCTTTCCCAGTTTCTTTACACCCCGACCCTGTCAGCGGAAGGCCTCGCCTCTGATCTCACAGAGCGCATCTGCGCCATTAGACAGGAATCTGTGCCCTGCTCCCAACCCTCACGTTCCCCTGAAAGGTAGTCATCTTACTCTGCTTCTTGCGTGAAGAGATATATGCTGGCCCGTTGCCTCCCGCTTTCTCAAGGCCGGCTCTGTAACTTTTTACAGGGTCCCTTACATATTCCGCTACTGGCTTCTTCCCTGCAGCACTGGAACAGGTCGGTCTCTTCCACCTTAAATCCACTCTTCTTCCCCACAGGTCCCTCTTTCTCTTCTCATCTTTGTAGCCAAACATAGTAAGGCTTAGCTAAACCTACCCTCAACACTTCTCCCTCACTCCGGCGTGCCATCCTGACCATCCCACTGAAATGATTCTCATCAAGATCAACTACTCCCTGTCCCAGTAAAATACACATAACACAAAAATGTACCATTTTAACCACTGAAATGTATAGTTCAGTGGTATTAAGTACATTCACATCGGAATTTCCTTCCTTCTTCCATTACTTGTATTGTGAGAGTATTCCATTACTTGTATGTATATACCGTACTTTGACGATTCACCAAAATGTCAATGGACACTTAGGTTGCTTACACTTTTTTGGCTGCTGTGAATAATGCTGCCATAAGCACGGAGGTATTCTCTCTCTTTCTTAATATCTCTATTAAATATTGATGACCTTTAAGGTTCTACTCTGGACTCCATTTTCTTAATCTATAATCTTTTGTGCAATTTTACCTACTGCTTACATGCCAGTGACTCCCTAAGTACCCTTGTGGTTCACTTTTTTGTTTGGGGGGGCTGTCCAACCTGTGGCTCACAGGCTGCATACAGCCCAGGATGGCTATGAATGTAGCCCTACACAAAATTGTAAATTTACTTAAAACATTGATATTTGTTTTTTGTGATTAGGTGTCGCAGTGTATTTAATGTGTGGCCCACAGATGCCAAAATGCTGGACACCTCTGCTCTAGGACATCACAGTCACCCTAAACTCAACATGTTCAATACTGAGCTTCTGATTCTTGCCCTCTTGCTTGTAATGTTCCCTCACCCCGTGTTTTCTATCTCAGTAAATAATACCACCGAACTCCCCACTTACTTATACCAGGCACCTGGGTATCATATCCTATACCAACCACAGCACTGGTTAAGCTTCCAGGGAGCCCACTAAATAGTAAAGTCACCAGGTGACTAATTCTTCCTTTGACATCCCTGAAGCAGGGTCCTTAAAAACTGATGTGTGAAGGACAAGGGTTTGACACAGGAACCCTCCTCTATATACTACATTTTGCCATGTATAATGTACACCCATGTTTTTGTGCACATTGTACATGACATTATTATACCCATGGTATATAATCATATACCCATATATATAATATACTGCGTACCCTCATTTCCCCCTCAACAATGTGGGCAAAAAAGTGCACATTATACATGGCAAAACACAGGGTAAAATAGCAACGCCTCACTCTGGATTCCCAATAGCACTTTCCATTACTTTATTTTTCTTCTCAGCATTGAAATAGTGCTTACTACATAGCAAGCAAGCACTCAATTCATGTGTCAAACAAATGAATGAATCCCTGACCTTTCCCTTACTCAATCATGCCTATTTTGCCTTCTAAATTGTCCTCAAATCCACCCACTTCTCTCTACTCCAGCTGTTACCACCTGAGCCAGATGTTTATTGTCACTTACTTTGCCTGTTTCTAACCTGATCCCTTCCTGATCGTTTTCTACACAGCTCCCAGGGTGGTCTTTCTAAGAGAGTGTAAAGCCGGTGGTTTTACCTCTCCACTTAAATACCTCAACTGTCACTTTCAGGATACAACCCACAGTTCTTCATTGGTTTCGCAAGGCCCTTCTGGATCTGTTTATCCAGGCTTATCTTTTACTCTTTCCTTGATGAGGCAGCTCATTACTGAAACTCTCTTAATTTTGCTAATATGTCATATGCATCTCTTATTTTTTTTCCTCTCCAGGTCTTTGAAGTTGCTAGTCTTTCTGCCCAAATGATTCCCCCTTCTCTGCAATGCCCCTCCCCAATGCCTGCTAGCTTCTCCTTTTCCTTCAGGTCTCGGAATAGACATCACCATCCCGTGGAAACATTGTTTGATTTCTCTGCACTAGTTCTGGCTTCACTGTTGCCGCTGGGGCCTCACAGCATCCTGCCCTCCCACCATAGTGCTCAGCACCCTGTATCAGAACTGCCTGTTTCACTAAGGTCCCTACGGCGGCTCATAGCTCCATTGGGCTGAGACCTTGACTTTTTGCTCAAAATGTATCCTCTGCACTTTGCATACTGATGAGTCTATGGTAGATACTTAATATTCAATATATAATTCTTCATAAAAAGTTTGTCCTGGGACATTTCAAACAACCAAAAAAGTAGAAAAAAATTGCGTAACAGTATAATGTACACTCATTTCCACCAGCTATATTTAATAATTGTTAATATTTATCTATATTTTCTTTTTCATTCTTTCTATATTTAACAAGTCATTTAAATGCAAATCACAGAAAAAAATAAATGAATTCTTCAGTTTTACCAAAATGTCCACAAATCATATAAAATAAGCTACTGAAGAAAATAAGAGCCATGAATAAAAACCTCTAAATATCTACTTTTGTTAAGTGAAATTCAGATATGAGATCATTAGGCTTTGCACCAGATACTTTAAAAACTGTACCCTCACTCCATCACTTAATTCTCATGAGTCTTAGAAAGTAACCTCATCTGTGAAGAACCAGTAGCTCTAGGTGGGAAAGAGAAACAAACATTTTCTGAGTGCCCATGATAAACCCAGCACTTACATTACCTCACGTTATTCCCTCAACAAACTCAAGATGTAATAACTCTGGGAGGTCAAATTATGTGCCCAGATCCTCTAGGAGGTAAGGGACAGAAAATTTTAATTTAAGAATTTAAGTATTTTGTTGTGGTCTGAGATGGGTAAAATACATATTGTTCTTATGTGCACAAGGAACGCTTATTATTCTCTTTAGTTCCTGTTACCCTCCAGTAAAGACGACGCAGCGAAAAGTCAGAGCAGCAAGTACAGAACAAGCATGTGAGAGTCAGAAGCCAGGGTTCTGGTGCTGTGGCTTGTCGCCAAATGTCTGACGACAGGCTAGTCACTCAACTTGTTACCCAAGAATGTTCATCTACAAAATGAGTTGGATTAGATTATTACTCAGGTTTTAAACTGCTTAAAATACAAAACACAAATGAGACACTCATTCCTAGTGGTCCTCAGCTGGTGAGGGCCAGGAGAGAGGGTCTTGCTGATCCCATGCATTCTCAGTTCATGTACTTACTGCGGGTACTCACTGCAAATGGAGGCCAATTTTAATTGAAATGTTGGTCAGTTCAACTAGAATAACCTTCAAACTTCCAGAGGCAGACCTCCCGCAGATTCTGACAATAACTGATGATGAGGATTGCCCCAAAAGAAGAGCCATGAAAAAGCTGTCAGCAAAGGAAACCCCAGTGGACACTCCACCGGCAGTGAGTGAGGGTTCCTTTTGCTCCACAACCTCTCCAACATTTGTTACTAACTGTTCTGGAAACAGTTTGCTGGTTCAGTCCTCAAAAAACTAAAAGTAGAGTTACCATATGACCCAGCAATCCCTCTTCTGGGTATCTACCTGAAAAACTCTCAAACATTTACTCATAAAGATATACATGCCCCTACGTTCACTGCAGCATTACTCACGGTGGCTAGGACATGGAGACAACCAAGTGTCCTTCGATAGATGATTGGATAAAGAAGAGGTGGCATGTGTGCACACCCACGCACATACACACACACTATATGGAATGCTACCCAGCCATAAGAAAAGATGAAATACTGCCATCTGCTACAATATGGACGAACCTTGAGGATATTACAGTAAGTGAAATAAGTCAGTCAGAAAAAGCTAAGAACCATATGTTTTCACTCATATGTGGGACATAAAACTGAAGAGGGTGGGGAGGGTGGTAGAGGGTTAGGGGGGCCAAATATATGGTGACAGAAGGTGATTTGACCATGGGCAATGGGCAGACAATGCAATACACAGATCATGTATCACAGTAATGTACACTTGAACCTGTATGACCCTATTAACCAATGTCACCCCCATACATTTAAAAGAAGGAAACTCCACTTCATTCCTACTCCCACATGTCCTCTGCCAGACAAGCTGTCCTACTTGTCACACTCAGGATTTTTTTAAAGGCTCTCTACTTCACCAGATAGTAAGTCTAAGAACACTGTCTTATTCACCTTCCTAAAACTAGCTTTTAGCATTTGGCAATTAATAAATGTTTATAAAATGAATGGCAAAGGTCGCCACCTCTGAATATCCCAATACAACTTACCTTCAAGGCTTGGCTTGGATGCCATTGTGCCTCCTCCTCCCCTCCCAAACTCCCACATTTTACCTGTATTTCTCCTGTGGTGTGTTGACTTTCTATATCCGATTATAGGTATTTATGTATTGATCTTCACTCCCCAATAAGGTGACATTCTGAGACCAAAGCTATCCCTTACTGACCACTGAAACCCCGCTGCTGAAATCCTGCGATCCCTAGCTCACAATAGGCTCTCAGTGAATGTTTGTGGAATGAGCACATTGTTCATCTCTGTGTGTGTATGTGTGTGTGTATGTATGTATGTATATATATGTGTACATATATATATATATATCAAAGCAGTTAGCACAGTCCTTTACATATAGCCATTCAATAAATATTATGGAAATAAATGCTATTTCTGATAAAGTTGTGGTAAGACTGGTACCTCAAATTGCATATGTTTGTAAATGTTGTACTCCAAACTTTTTACGGAAAAATATGGTAAAGTAGATTATGATGATTATATCCTTTAATAATAATCTTAAGGAAATAGATGGACAAAACAAAACAAAAACCCCAAGGTGAACTGAACCAAATCAACCTAACCAAATCAACAATGTCTAGAAAAAATTAGTGTAGTGTTTTTAGGTGAAAAATTGGAAAGTGTTATGGCATGTTGGTAGAACATAATGCTTTTCTGCTATTCTAACAATAGTTCTGAGGATGCATGAAAGGTGCTTGCAAGCACTGCTCAGTAAAATACAAAGCCCATGAGCACTATGACACCCACTGCAGAGAAATAGGGATACTTATGGAAAAAGCAAACATGCAAAAATAAAAAATAGTTCTTTTGGATGGTGTTACAGGTGACTTTCTCCCCCCCCACCCCCAAATTTTCCTTTAAGTGTATTGTTTTTATATAAAATTTTTGATATAGTCAACGTTAACCTTTCTTTCATGTGGCTATATTTTCTATAGACAGTTATTTAGTGAGGATCAAAGCATGACGTTAAATTGTCTACTAAGTCGTTTTTGCTCCAGTACACTATTCTAGGGTTCAGGTGGTAGCTGAATAGGGATGCCATTCTGTGTCACGAGACACAGGGCAGAAGCATGTTGTACATGGTACAGAAATGAATTTGAATGAGAAGCAAGCAGCAAGGCCCAGCAAAGGAATCTCATGAAGCTGTACAACTGATAAAGAGATTACTCCCTCAGAGAAACTACGAACACTAGTTCACGACAGGGTGAAGTAAAGAGGTTGCACCCCAGCAGGCATGTGAAGAGGAGAGGAATTAAGAATGGCTGCCTTCTTTGTTCTCTTTTGTTCTCTACCATTTCTCACCCCCTTATCATCTATTATCTCACAGGAGTCTGTAAACGATGACCCATCTTTGCAAACAAAGTTTTATTGGAATACAGCCAGGCCCATTCTCATGTATTGTATACAGCTGTTTTTGCACTACAAGGAGTCGAATAGTTGTGACGGAGACTGGCTAGCTCACCAAACAGGACGTATTCACTGTGCATCTTTACAGAAAAAGAGACATTTGTCCTGTAGCCTCAGGTATGCAAAGACACCGATAAACAGATACCCGATTTAAGTATTGGGCCGCCTTTTTCTATTACTTTTTTTTCAAATATGCCAACCTGGAAGACATGGAGATTATATAATTTATCACCCAAACTAAGACATTTTGAGGGTAAAAGGAGGTGCTAAGCAGACCGCACACAAGCACAACAGAAGTAAACCAGGACTACCCCAGACCCCAGACGTGCACGCTCGCTGCTAGAGGGGCTAGCGCACAGGGCAGGTTTCAAGGGCACTCAGCGTCTGTTCAGGAACCGCTTTTGTGTGCACAGAGGAAGCTTAGGTGCCTCCTCTTCTTGGACTTCCTGCTTCACTTGCCCTCAGATGCCTTTCCACTTCCCTCTGTCCCAACTCTGCCCTAGAGCCAGCTCTGGTCCTGGAAAAGTCCAGCTGTTCGGACACCACTCATGGGGCAGTATTTCCTTTTTCATTAGAGCAAAAGGGGAAAAGTTTATTCATCTTATTTAAATAAATTATTTCAATTGAATACATGTAATTTTATACCTGAATATCTCACTTTAGGAGAAGAATTTTAGGTTTCCTCTCTAAAATAACTTATTTAAAAATGACCATCAACCATACCATTTATCACAAAGAAACCTCAAGACAAATATGGTATATTATCCATTGACTTAAGCTTTTAATATTCACCAAGAGCTTAAAGAATTATTTAAGAGTGAAGTTCTAATTTTATCATTTCAGAATGAGAACCAAAAGAAAACAACATATACACCCCACACTCCTTTTCTTCCCCTAGTAAAAAAGTTTGATGCTGTGGGGAAGAAAGAAGTAAAACAAAAGATGTCTGGAGCGCCTTTGATGAAATCTAGGACGTTATACTTCATGAGACTATTCTCTGAACAATAGTAGCTCATAGCTTTGAAACCTCCCTAGATGGCTTTCCAAATATTGCCATCTGGTGGCACATTAGTTAATTGTTCCTTTGTTCTGGGGAGCTCCTGAACTGAACCTTGAAGACAGGGTTAGACAGAGACTCGGAGCACCAGCAGGAAATCACTGAAGGTCGAACGATTGTCTCAAACACAAACCCCAGACTGAAAACAGGAGGCGTCGCAGGCCTTCATCCCCTTTCCAAGGCACCCGTCTCTACTGAAAAGGCAACGGAGCAGATGCCTTGACTTTTAACAAGATCAAGTGGTCACTTACAGTTAGTGATCACTTACAGTTAGAAATGCCAGGAGGTCAGTTGACTACATCTTAATATTCTCTTCCTCCGCTTATCATTAATTAGATCTCTAAAATTAAACTTTAACTGACCATTTTTGGAGGAATTGCTGACAGCAGTTAATTAGCCCTGAGTACATGTGGGAAATGGAACACAGTTTGGAAGATAATGTTTTAACAAAGCGTGCTTACTCAAATGTTTGCTTTAGTTGTAGAATGCAAACTGGAGAATCAATTTGGTCTGAAGGCATTAATAGTACTCCAGTCTCATCTGTGAGTCACACAACCCAACTGGCGCTGGACCCTTACCTTGAGCATGCAGGCTCTCTCCCTGGCTGCCGCGACCAACTGCTCCTCTGAGGGGTGGGATGCTGGGACAGTAAAAATGAAAAATGAATTAAGAGTGAGCATTTAATATGATGAAAACATAGAAGCAAAGAGTTATAAATTAGTTCATTGGGCGTGGCCAGCAGTGCAAAAGGAAATTAAAGAAAACACGCACACAAAATATCCAAATTCAGCTGATTTTACCACGAGAGAGATTAAATCAGCTGAACAAAGGGGTTATCCATCTATATCATTAAGTCGATTCTTCGATTGATTTATTGTAGTTTGTGAATATTTAGTATAATATCAGCCCTATGGAGAGATTTGTTTTTCACCTTCCCATCCCCGCCCCCCGATCATCTGATGTGATGAGAATTGTATGTTATAACCCAGAACACAGTGCCTCTTGTGCAGTATCAGATGCCGAAACCAATTAAAATGCTGACTTCCCCGAATGTAGGTTAATTTGCAGGTTTTATATGTAGTATCAACACAGACTTAGTCTTTTAGTAAAAAGATTTATGTTTAATTTTTATAGGATAAGCATTAGCAACAATATCAGGATCAAACTTCAAAATACGTACACCCACAAGGAAAAACTGACTTCCTGTATGTGAATAAACTACTTCTTTTTATAATATGCTGTGGCTAAACGATAAGACAATAAACTGATGAAGGGCAGATCCAGTTCTAGAGGCTGAGAAATGTGTGCACCCTCCAGGTTCTGAGGGTCCAGCGTTAGGGGCCGGGTGGACGAAAACTAAGGAGACTCAAGCAGATGCTGCTAAAAAGGAGCCGAGATGCATATATGCAGGGACGTTAATAGTCTTCCCACGACCCCAAGAAATAAATAAGAAACGACCCCACCCTCCTTCCCCTGAACGTTGCTCCTCTGTGTTTTCTGTATATAGCCACTTTAAAAATGCCCTTGGTGCTTAGCTTAAAATCAACTGTATAAACACAAAATATCTGTGGGTGATCCAACACAACTGTGATTAATCCCATAGTTCTGGAGATGTCACTGGGAGACGGATTTTGAGAAAGTGAGAAAGGAGGTGTTTTACACTTTTTCGATAAGGAAAAGAGGAGATGGTAAAAGAAAAAAAATTGCAAATAAAATGGTAAGTGCTGAGAGTGCAAAGGTAAAGGTGACAGCTGAATTTTTAATGTTACACTATTCAATAAGGGAGCTTAAAAGTAATTTGTAAAATCTGGCTTCTTCAAAAACCAGAAAATTTCACATGAATGGTTTCAAGAGCTGCACTCTGGTAACCTGACAATTTTTTCCTTTAGATAGAACAGGTAGAATTTCTTTATGTGTTTGATGGCAGAATTTAATTTTATAGATATTTCACATTTTTCCCCCATAATCTAATGAAGTCAATAAAATGAAAAAAAAAATCAAGTTTAAAGAAAATCTGTTCTCGTTATATCAATTCCTTTCCCTAAGTCTTCCAATCAGAATAAAGTTGCCTTGACTGGTGTGGCTCAGTTGGTTGGAGCGTTGACCCATAGAATGAAGGTCATGGGTTTGATTCTGGGTCAGGGCACATACCCAGGTTGTGGGTGCAATCCCTGGTTGGGGCATGTACAAGAAGGCAACCAATTGGTGTTTCCCTCTCACATTGATGTTTCTCTCTCTCTCTTTCTCCCACCCCCTCTCTCTAAAAGCAATGAAAAAAATACTGTCTGGTGATGATTACAAAGAAAAAAAATAAATATTTCATTTGTGCTCTTTGCCTAGTAACATAGCTGCTGGGTACTAGTGGAAACATTGGCCACCAAGCTGGGAAGCAAGAGCATATGGTTCCTAGTTTATCTATAAACCAGATAATTAGCCCTTAGAAAACTCAGGGCTGGCTGTGCACAATTGGCTTTTCTCTGTTCTCTGACAACAGCCCATTGCTAATTTTCCAACAGCTGCAATGGATCTGTTTGGAGAAGAATGAGATCCATTTATTGAACACCCCTGCACAAGTCATTTCACATATTTTATCTAATTTAATCCTCAAAGTCATCTTATTACAAAGGAAAAAACTGAAACTCAGAGTAGTGGAGCAGTTTGCCCAATATAATGCAGCCAGATTCTAACTGAATCTGACAGGCTCCAGTATCAGCTCTCTCATCCACACCAGGCTACCTGAGAAGCCAGGCCCTTGCCACTGATTTCAGACACCTGGAGAGCTATGGCTTCAGGATATAGTAGCTGCTCAATAAGACAGTGTGGTGAGGGTGGAGGTCTAGGGCACCCTCTAGTCCAGGTGGCAGGGGAGGTGACAGTTTTTTTCTGTGGTGTTTGGCAGATGTAGAGCAGTTACTGTCCAAGAGTTTCACACTTTAAATGGAGATTAACTCAAAATGGATCATTATATAAATGTAAAATGTAAGGACTATGAAATGTTTAGGAAACAAATAGAAAAATCTTTGGATACTCAGGCTTGGCAAAGAGTTCTTAGCCTTGACCCCCAAAACACAACCCATAAAAGGAAAAATTGATACATTGGATTTCATCAAAATTTAGAACTTTGCCCATGTGAAGGAGATGTAAACAGAAGGTATAAATTGGGAGAATATACCTGCCAACCACATATCTGACAAAGGACTAGTATCTAGAATTAAGAACTCCCAAAACTGAACAGTAAAAAAACCCAAACAATTGGAAAATGGGCAAAACGCATGAAGAGACACTTAACTGAGGAGAATGTATAGATAGCAAATAAGCACATGAATTGACAGTGTCACTAGCCAATAGCTAAGAGAAAATGAAGGACCATAATGAGCTATCACTATACATTTCATCAGAAAGGCTAAAATAAACCGTGACAACATGACACACTGATGAGGATGAGAAGAACCTAGATCACTCATATATTGCTGGTGAGAACACACAATGGTTCAGCTACTCCGGAAAACATTTGACTTAAAAACAAAAACTTAAACATGTAATTACTTTACAACCCACTAACTGTACCCTAGGAATTTTTCCAGAGAAGTTAAGATGTATGTTTATAGCAGATTTGTCCATAGTGGTCAACTACTGGAGACAACTCAGATATCCTTCGACAGGTTAGTGGTTGAACACACTGTGGTACGCCCATCCATCCTTACCAGGGAATATTACTCAGCCATAAAAAGTAACCAACGATTGATATTTCCAAAATCTGGGTTAATTTCCAGATAACTATGCTGAGTGAAAAAAGCTCATTCCATAGATTATAAACTGTGTGATTTCATTTATCTCACATTTTTGAAATGAGAAAATGATAGAAATGGAATGTAGGTTAGTGGTTGGTTGCCAGGGGCTAAGGAGGGAAGAGGGCATGTATGGTTGTAAAAGGGCAACACGAGGGATCCTTGTGGTGATGAAAACGTTCTGTATCAGGAACATGTGTGGACGTCAATATCTGGTTAACAATGTAGTACAGATGTTCAAGGTGTTACCATGGAGGGGAACTGAATTAAGGGTACATGACATACCTCTGTATTGTTTCTTACAACTCATGTTAATGTATAATTGTCTCAAAATGAAAAGTTCAATTTAAAAAATCAGGATATTGGACAGCAATTAGAATTGAACAAGATAACTCCTTTCTTTTAGTTTCTTTTTCAGAAAAGCAGTGGGCAAGAGAGGGTCAGGAATTTGCTCTACTTTGCACAGATCCAAGAATGTAAAAAAGTCTCACCTCCTATTTTAGCATTCAGAAACCACTGCCAACAATTTGTTGGCCAAGTTTGCCTACCAGAAATTTTCTCTTCTGTTATTCCTTCTCCTATATTTACCTTCCTGATTCTTCATTAAAATGGACAATTTTGATACAAATACCTACACTCAAAATCAGAAGTGACTTCTAACTAGCGTAATGATAACTCTGCATTTTGGAAATGACCTCTCATACCTTCCCATTAATGCTGTCCCCGAATTTCCAAAATTCCCACATCTTATTATTTGCACAGGAACAGAATTTTATCCTTGGTGGTTTTCATGGGTGCGAAGGCAGGTATTCCATAGTCTAACCTGGGCCGTGAACTAACCCCCACATACAGAGGGGCTTGCAGAGCTCCCTCCATGCTAGGAGAGACCACGTTGGCTTTTACTCTTCTCACTGTGAGCACTAACTAGCCGGCTCCTCTCGGAAATGAGCAGCCTTAAGCCAGATGCTTTCTCTGGGCTTGTTGGCTTTGTTTTCATTGGAAAGACCAAATATCTTTGTTAGGACAAGAGTCATGACATGGTCAAACCCTTTAACAAAGCACATTCTTTATTTCTACAGAAGCTTATTTTCCCTCATCCTCTAGAAATTGCAAATCCTCTTTCTTTAAACAAACTAGTAATTCTAGCCACCCTCCAACTCCCTCCCCCCACACTGGTTTTTGCATAACCATAAAGCCACAGGCACATAACAGACATATCAGAATGAAAAAAAAAGGTTGTAAAAATATTTGCAGTCGTGCCATGCCATTGAAAAAGTTGGGAGCTCTCTCTCTCTTTAGAGCTATGTATCTAGCTAATTAGCTTCTGATCAACACAAGGTTAAACATTCTCCTCACAAAGAGACAGGAATTACTGCCTCCCCAGCTGCTCCCAGCTTTTCCAAAAGAACACCCTTGGGACCTGAAATCCGTTTTACCTCTCAGGAGTTGACTAGGCTATCTTTGGATTTTCAGAATAAACTGTATCCTAAATTCCAAACCCCCACCCCGCCCCCCAACACCACTTAGAGATATCGAATCACTCTGGTTGTATATCACATTCTTTAGTGAGGGAGGCCCACAGCTTTCTAGGAATAAAGCGGCTTGTAAGCATTAACAGAAGGTCACAGGCTATTAATCCTTAGGGTGATCTTACTGGATAAGAGCCTTCCAGAGAGCCCTGCCTCCAACAGCGCCTCCTCAATTAGTGGTCTCAGGGTGGGGGTTGGGCTCAGGGCCTGCCCACGGCAGCAGAGAGGGTGGGGGCAAGAGTCTGCCCTTGGGAAGTGGGGGACCATCAGGAAGCACAGAGCTGAGCACACACCAGGGAAACCAAAACCCAGTGAGAGTATCTGGCAAGTAAAGGGGGTCAAATAACCCTGAATCTGGAGTATTGCACGTGGTATAAAACATTTCTTTCCTTAAGAAAGGCAAACTACCAAATCACCCGTATTGTGTATTCAAGGGCTTTTGAAAAATTTTAGCTGGCAGATAATGGGATTTTGGTGGTATATATTAAGAATAGTAATGACGTTATCAAGTTATGGTTCTGTGATTTGGGCATCTATAAAAATAAAATAATCCTTGGAAACTATCTAATGTGATGGCTTTAATTAAATGGAAATCCAGTACTTTCATTCAAACTGAGCTAACCACCCTCTTCTCAGAATCCTCCTTTATCCATCTGCTACTTCCCATAGTAGTCAGAGATTGCCCTTTCCATTCTGGAGTGGAATATTCATAGTGCTAAATATACAAAAGTAAAGTTCTAAAGAGAAAAATAACATGAGACAAACTACATACATGAGAAATACCATGTGCATTATCATTCTGAGAAGTCTGTGATAATTATTTTCACTTATGCTTTTACCTATTTTTAATCTGATATCTTTGACTATAAAGCAGGTGAAATGAAGAACGGCTCCCTTCCTCCTTGCTGTGATGGATAAGGAACTGTAGCCGAATGGCCATGTGACAGGAAGCAGCACAGAGAGAATGGTGACAGATTCACTTTCAGAGTCCAGGGTTCAGATTTAGTGTTTGGGTCACAGTGGAAACCATGCTTTCCATTTGTCCTGTCTTTATAGTCTGTTATTCCTTTGACCATCCAAAGAAGTGGACCCAGTAACATTTAAAATGTGCATGGGGTAACATGTGACATCTGAGTAAGACTGACAGTGCCCAGAGGGTTCCTCTGACCTCCCTCCAAAGATGGGTAACCATGGTGTAATTTCTGTGTTTTAAGCCTATTTTTTCTTCTTGTCCTTGCACGCTCTGGTGCCTTAGGCAGCGGGTGCCACTCATGTGGGTGTCGGTAACAGTGCAGCTATGTGAAACCATAAGATGCAGTCTTTCTCATCTCTGCCTATATATGGGGCAGTGCAATACAGCTCATGCCAGATGGGGTTAGGAGCTCTGCTTTTCCCACATCTTCCTTATGCAACAGTGTAAGATGCCTTGTTAAATTTCAGCCCAGGCCCATTGACGGAGAGATGACCCGGCACTCATAACCTCACTGGGAAAAGTGAGCTCAGGAGGGTTTCTGAGTAAATGCTTTTTAAAAACGTGTCTGCTCTGCTAGAAATCACACTGCATTCATATTATGAGGAGCTTCTACATCATTTTCCATGCGTTCAGTGGAATTTTATCATTGCTCTTTCTATTCTAATTTAACTGAGTCATTCCAATGGACTGTCAAAACTATTTTCCTCATGTTTTGAAAAGTTTATGGATTCTCCAAAGGAAAAATATAGTTCCCATGGCATTTTCTATTGTACAGGGTCTGGCAGAAATAAGGCCTGCTTGAGTGTGGTTGGTAGGTAATAATATGGGCATAATCATTTATAGTTCTAATTTGAACATTCACCTAAAAGGTCATATGGTGTGCTTGAGTGTGACATTGTTATGGTACAGAATTGCATGCTTATGATTTTGTAATGAAAAAGGGGCATTATTTGTGTTGGACCCTGTATTTTATTCTAAGAAAGATGGATTAACAACCACATTTCAGAATACTCACATAACCTGCGGGGAAAGGGCAGGTGAAGATAAGACACCCCCTTCACTAACGAGGCCAGGGGCGCAGGTGGACTGAGGTGCACTTCACGCGGAGCTGGGAGGAGAACCAGGCCCCCAGACAATCAGTTTAAATTGGTGTAATAAGAATCAGAAGAATGGTGTTGCGCCTAACTTGCAGAGATTTGAAAAGAAAATCATTGTTTGAATATGGGAGATAATTAAAGACAAACTTTCTTTGTTTTAACTAATGCTAATTTTTCTTTTGAGTATTTTGGTAGATGCTTTCTCTTTGACTATCATTTCTCTAACTCTTTATATCTGGAATAATTTTAACTTGCTCCTTTAATTTTTAATCTCTAGAGCTCCTACTTAGGATCATTAATAATAAATATTTTCAGTTGTTCAGAGAGAAATCAGAAGGTGTAAAAGTCTCTCCACCAAAAACCTACAAAATTAGCAGAGTAGTAAAAAAGCCCAAGCTTAGTAATTATTTAACATTTAAAACACATGCCCCAAATGTGGGAAGAAAAAAACTCCCCCAAAATGCACATGGTTTTCAGATTCCAAGAGCAACCCTTAAAACACCACTAAACCTAACAAGATGTTGTTAAAAATCTCCACTGGGATGGGCCACAAGCCCCACAGGAAAATATGACTCAGTGGATTCAGGCTTGATGCTCGAGTGTGTAGAACGCAGCAGTTGTTCTACCCACCCTGCACAGCTCAGCTGCATCAGATTGCTCAACGAGGCACACTCTGAAGGTGTCAACCAACATACCAAACCTACATACCATACGACATACCAAACCGCACCCAAGGCCCCAGGTCTGGGCAAATCACCATGAGCAGCATCACCACGAACTCTCGGATAAGCAGTTCAGGACAAAAAGACAACCTAATATGTGCTTCCACAGGAGATAAACCTGACTAACCCCGAGTCATAATTCCACTGGAGCTGGTGTTCTTGGTGAGGAGGAAGCACAGCAGAAGACTGGAGAGGGGCAAAGTCACACATACTCGCATATAATTATCCTCCCTGTGGCCTGTGTGGCTAATTGTGAGGACTGCTGCTGGTAAGCGGTACCAGGAACCCCTCGCTCCTTTGGCACAAGACAAACAACTGCCCTGCCGGACAGAAGTGTCTTGTTTCTGGGCACATTATGATTGCAAAGCCCTCATCTGTCTCCTGCTGCTTAAAAACAGCAGCCTCCGGCTGAGGCCCCGCCATCAGCTTGTCTGTCCGCTCCGCTTCTCCATCCCCAAAATATTCCTGCCACAATGAAAAGACCAAGTGGTTCCTGAACTCACTGAAAGCTCCCGGGAGCTCAGCTCTTGTTAGTTTTCACAGGAGTTTAGAAACATCAGTATTGGAGTCAACATCAGTGCACTTTGTCTACAATTTTAAAACAACAAACATGGGGAGGCGGGCGTGGATCCCTTTTAGTAGTTTGTTTTGAACACAGGGCTGGATGAAAGGCAGGATGGGGGTTGGGGAGTCCCATCCTGAAATTTTATAGATAAGAAATGTGATTTTTTTAAATGGAAAAATGGCCTATGGCATGATTCAACATAAAAAAACATGGTAACATCTGTCAAACGTTGTTTTGCAGCATTCTACCATTATCTCTGCATGTCTCCCAAATGTTCGCCAAAGCCCGCCTGCTGCTCAGCCTGCACATAAAGGGAGACATGCAGTTCCTCCCAGGGGTGTTGATGTTGAACAGATATTAATATTTTAAGCCAAAGGGACACAGTTCTAGCATGGGCTTTCAGAAATTATTTGCAGAGAGAGAAGCATCCCCCACCCCACCGTGTTTGAGGGAGTGAAATCTACAAAGAAAGAAAACTGCAGACCAATGACCAAGAGAGCCCTACCTTAGGACCCCACTTCCCAGCATGGAAGTAAACTGTCATCTGTATCTCTTCACCTACAAAGTGGTGGTGTCGAAAAAAATGATGAAACTATTCTAAAAAATGAACAGGTCAACAGGGCGCTAGATTCAGGGACGTGGCAATGACGAACTCCACCCCACCTCCAACCAATTTATGTGCTGGGGAGGCCCACGTGTGGGGAATTAAAGGCAAACCATCACAAGCCTCCTAACCGATTCTAAATGGGTGGGCTGGTGGGAAGGTGAAGGGAGGCAATGATTAGGGAGGCAATGAAGGTTTTCCAGAGCAGTGCTCCTCAAATGTTAACCCATAACAATGGACACCTGTGGATCTTATTCAACTACAGATTCCAATGAGAATGTCTGGGGTGGAGCTGGAGCTTTTGTAAGATGTGCCCAGTGATGCTGATGCTACCGGTCCACGGAGAGAGTTTGAGCAGCAAGGACCTAGAGGAATTAACTCCTGAGATAAGAGATAGGCTAAGCTTAAATTCACCAGGCAAAGTCATCCCAGGCAGAAGAATGTGCAAAAACACCAAAGGCATTGGACTGACCAAAAAGTCCATTTAGTTTTTTCCATAAAATAAAAGACACATTTTTCATTTTCACTAATAACTTTATTGATTTGGATATTTTGAGTATGTCAGCTATCTCCTGCTACTGGCTTCTAGTGGCTAGAGGCCAGGGCTGCTGCTAAACATCTTCCACTACATAAGATAGCCCCATAGCAAAGAAATATTTGGCCAAAATGTCAATAGTACCAAGAAACTTCACAAACCACTTTTGATACGTTTGATCTGTCATAGCACCTTCTCCATATACTGCACGGATCTTTTTTTTTTTTTTGCATTTCAGTTGTGTTTTTACCTTTCTTGAAATACTAAAGCATAATACACTAAAAACATTGAATATATTCTTCCATCTTCAATATTAAAATGGCTGCACAAAAATTCACCAATTTTGCTGTTTTTTTAGCACACACTGATATGACAGCTGCCACCACGCCATCGAACAAAATGGTTGTGAATGAAGTTAAAGACAGTGACGCACTACCAGAGCCACTGGCTGGAAAACACTAAAGCTTGTTGGTCAACCCAGGAGAAACATTATGTTGGACATGGGTAACAGCATTCAACATGCTAAGAAAAACTTTTATGTAAAAAATTATTAAATGTGAATACAGACAATAAGAGGTTTACACAAGATTGAAAATAGTTTTTGCAATCATTGTGTGAAGGTGGTAAGATTAGGAATGCATCCCGTCATGTCCACCCTCATCTTTGTCAGACTCTGACTAATATGAATTTATTTTGTATTTATTAAAACAACAACAAAAACATGAATATGTTTCTCCTCCATGTTCTGGTAGGAGGTAGTTCTCTGCCCGGAGGTGTCTTTTACCAAAATGATCATGCAGCTTCTTCCAATTTGGGACTATGTGACTGGAAAAGATACAATGTTACTTAATAACTTCCTACAACAATTATGTGATGATGTGGTTATGATGGCTGCATGAAAACGTGTTGTCAAAGGAATAGCTGATGGAGTAATATTTTATATCCAAGGCTTCACTGGAGTAATTTTATAAAAAGAGTTGAGTAATTAAACATATTTAGAAGCACATAATCCATTAATAATTTTTCCTTGGGAAAAATGCAGGAAGAATCATGTAGAATTCTGGCAGACATAAACAAACAAACAAACAAACCAACCCTGTGTCTTCTGACTTCACAGAGCAAATGAGTTCATTGTCAGGTGTCCTGGAGCTAGTCTCTGTTCCAGCTACATTCCATTTCTAAGGAGCAGAAGGGAAAGCTGTGGTTGCCTTGGACTTACAGCACCAGCTAGATGTTGGTATGACATGTGCTCTCTGGTTCAGTTCCCAGTGCATAGATGGAACTGTTGAAATCCACATCACCTTTCTTCCAAATTAGGCACATTGCAGGAAACCACATCATATAATATTTAGTCAACTGCCAGCCTGTCTAAAGCTGGTCACTAAGCAAATCATTGCACATAATAGTCATTATGAAGACCCACACATGTTACCTAATTTGATTCTTACAAGAATCTGGTGAGACAATGCCAGACATTATTGTCTCCATCTGACAGATGAGAAAACTCCATGGGAAGGATGTTGATGAAGGATGTTTAAGTAACACCTCCAAAGTCACCCAGCCAGTCAGCAGCAGCAGAACTAGTTTTAAACACCAGGCCTTCTGATGTTCTCACTCCAGTTCCAGAATTCTTTCTATGATATAACACTGTAACTTCTAAAAAACAACAACAACAACAAAACAAAAAACAAACATAGACAGGCTGGCATTAAGTGAAGTTTTCCACAGTGGCTGCACCAGTCTGCATTCCCACCAACAGGGCCCTAGGGTTCCCTTGTCTCCACATCCTCTCCAACACTTGTTTGTTGATTTGTTTATGATGGCCATTCTGACTGGTGTGAAGTGGTATCTCTTTGTGGTTTTAATTTGCATCTCTCTGATGGCTAGTGATGCTGAGCATCCTTTCATATGTCTCTGGGCCCTCTGTATGTCCTCCTTGGAGAAGTGTCTGTTCAAGTCTTTTGCCCATTTTTTAACTGGGTTTTTTGTCTTCCTGGAGTGGAGTTATGTGAGTTCTTTATATATTTTGGAGATCAAACCCTTGTTCAAGGTATCATTGGCAAATATGTTTTCCCATATAGTTGGTTCTCTTTTCATTTTAATGCTGTTTCCTTTAGCTATGCAGAAGCTTTTTAATTTGATGAGGTCCCATTTGTTTGTTCTTTCCTTTATGTCCCTTGCTTTAGGGGACATGTCAGTGAAGATGTTGCTGCATGGAAAACAGTATGGAGTCTCCTCAGAAAACTAAAAATGGGACTGCCTTTTGACCCAGCAATTCCGCTGCTGGGATTATATCCTAAGAACCCTGAAACACCGATCCAAAAGAACCTATGCACCCCAATGTTCAAAGCAGCACAATTTATAATAGCCAAGTGCTGGAAGCAACCTAGGTGCCCATCAGTAAATGAATGGATCAAAAAACGATGGTACATTACACAATGGAAATCTATGCAGCAGAGAGAAAGAAGGAGCTCCTACTCTTTGCGACAACATGGTTGGAACTGGAAAGCATTATGCTAAGTGAAGTAAGCCAGGCGGTGAAAGACAAATACCATAAGATCTCACCTTTAACTGGAACATAATCAACAAAAGAAAAAAAGCAAACAAAATATAACCAGAGACATTGAAACTAAGAACAGTCTGACAGTAACCAGAGGGGAGGGGGGAGGGGATAGTAGGGGAAGGGTTTTCAGGAAATACTATAAAGGACACATGGACAAAACCAAGGGGGAGGGTGGAAGCAAAGGAAAGAGGTGGGTTTGGCTGGGGTGGGGGGAAAATGCAGACAACTGTAGTTAAACAACAATAAAACAATTTAAAAATTTTTTTTAAAAAGTGAAGTTTTTTTTTTTAACTCAAAGAATTTAAATCTATGAAACTTTTTAAACGACTTTTTAAAACTTAGAATTTCACAAGAATAGATTGGAATTTGCCACAGGCTCAAACACATTTCCTTTGTTCAGTTTCAGAGGAACCTAGGGATACGAATATACGAATGTGTGTTGTTGGCACATGAATATTCTTGTGTAGGTTACAACTTGAAACGAAGAAGCATGAAGGAGACTCGGTGATTTCAGGGCCAGGAAGTACATGCCACCTGATCTGTAGGCTATTAATCAAGAGCAGCACAGATTCTTATTTATAATAGGCTGTCAAGTTAGTGCTTATGAGAGTCATTTTCAGATATATATTTTTCTTATTTTGTTATATAAAACTGTTAGAAATGTTCATTTAGGATTTTCTTATGAATAAAATAGAAACAGAACAATTTCATACCTTGAAGATACTTGATCAAAAGAAACTATTTTTTTTGTTAGGTGTTAAAGGAGAGTTTATTTAAAGATTATTTGAACATGGCATTAAACAAAAAGACCAATTTCTGTGTAAGAAGCTGAATCTTCTAGTTCAGGGCTTCTCAGACTTTAATGTACAAATGAATCACCTTTGGGCCTCGTGACGGTGAGGACTCTGATGGAGAAGTTCTGGGGCACAGCACGGAATTCTGATTTTGAGGCACTCAGAGGTGATGCTAATGCTGCGTGTCCTGGGACCACCCTTGACTAGCAGGGCATCACTGGGGTCCCGTGGGATCGAACTTCTGTGCATTAGCCATCAACTGCACGCATTAGCAACATCCACGTAGTTGATGGGTTTCTCAAGTTCCTCCACTGAAGCTGTTTACCTATTGAGGCTTCTGTGGAAAAAACCCCAGCTACATGCTAAACCTGACACACTGAGGAGAGGCCTGCCTGGCGGGCCTTACAAACTCAGAGACCTAAGTAAGGACATGGGGTCGTCTGAAATGAAAAATCCCTAACTAAAAGCAGTTTGAGGAGGGCAGTCATGTCCTGGGGCGGTATTTTTCCCTAACAAAAGTCAATCTTCACCTTAACTGAGCCTGTCTCTCGTCTTTGTGCATCTAAGATAACAAACCTGATAATACTCCTTCAGAACATCAAAGTAATTTCTTTTTTCCGGACCCTCAAAGCACTATCACCACAGCAGAGAGAGACCACAAATCCCCTCATTGTCATTATCATGTTAATTGTTAACTCTTAACTATCCTATCCACACCCGCCAATGGGAAAGAACTATGTCAACTTTTTCCTTCTTATCCAATTACAGAGATTTTCCCGCTTTGCCTTCTCCAGCCTCCCTAATCTATCATCAATGAATTTCATGTAAATTCCCTTACGTCTTCCCCTTTGATTTTGACGTATAAAGTAAGTGGTAAAACTTCCATTTTCCCTAACATTTTCTTAATCCCTTGAGATTTTCCTTCCTGGCAATCCTCAGCTTGGGTCAAATAAGCTCATAAAAATCTTACAGGTTTGAATGTTTCTGAGGTTGACATATCTAATATATTAAGAAATGTTGAAGGGATAGAAAGTACCTGAAAACATCCTAGGAAATAAAAAGATTGCTAATTTTCTAGTTCTGGTTTTATTTTTTATTTACCCTCTTAATTAAGCAACTTGTGCAGAGAACTACAATAACTTGATTTTTTTTTCTTTAGTGGGTAAAGACAGCTCAGACTTTTTAATTTATCATTCCAGAAATGTAGTCTCAGATAAAATATTTTACAGATGAGGAAAGATGGTCTTTTTGAGATTTGTTATGGAATAAGAATAGGTTTACAAAATTTAGCAAAAAGAAAAAAGAAAAAGAGAGAGGGAGAAAATGAAAACTCCAAACTAACAACAACCCAAAATAATGCAATGTCCCATTAAATTTGAGAAAAGGTTAAATTGTTTTAGTATAAGTAGGTAGGTCCCATTCAATATATGGGACTTACTTATACTTTTAAAAAATTATTGTTTATCTGAAATTCAGATTTAAAGATTAAATCAGATTAAATTCAGATTAAAAGCTTAAGTCTTTATATGAATCTATCCCATGCAATACATGGGACATACTTATACTTAAAAAAAATCACTGGTTTTTGAAATTAAGATTTAGCTGATGTCTATTTTATCTGGCAACCCTGGACCCCAAATCCTAACCAACCTTGACATGCTGGAAGAGCAGATACTGGGGTGGAGAATCAACAGACCCACTGAAAATGTTGTTTAACTACTCCAGTTGCACAAAGGATTACTTTCTGCATTTGCTAATACCACACAGAACACTTGGTTATTACCAATCTGATTTGTGGAAACTCCTTTTAGGAGGTTTGAGCCCAGAAGACTACACTTTAAAAGAAATTCATGATAGAGGCCTGGTCATAAGTAAAGCTAACAAGAGTCTTATATCAAGAGCTTCCTTTCCCCGGAAAGATTAGGAGGGCAAAACAGGAAGATTTTCCTCTATGTCCCTCTATTTTTCACTCTGTAGGGCTGAAGAAGCTTAGTAGGGAAACAGAGACTGTGGCTTCTCGTTTAGACTCATTAAAGGTTGTTATTGCTCTGGCTGGTGTGGCTCCGTAGACTGAGTGCCGTCCTGCGAACCAAAGGGTCACCAGATTGATTGCTGGTCAGGGCACGTGTCTGGATTGCTGGCCAGGTCCCTGACTGGGGGCATGTGAGAGGCAACCACACATGTTTCTCTCCCTCTCTTTCTCCTTGCCTTCCTCTCTCTCTAAAAGTAAATAAATAAAATCTTTAAAAAATGTTTTTTGGCACATTGATTGGATTTAAGATTATGTTTGAAGGAAGGAAGGAGAGTGTAAGGTGGATGCAGGCACTCTCTTACCTCTTTCTTCTCAGTTTGTTGAAAGTAGCTTTGACCAGTCTTTAAAGAGGGTAGAATTTAGTGCTCTGACTTCACTTGTATGTATACATCCAGTAAAAAGTTTCATATACTTTAGCAAAACTAACAGGAATCGTCTCATTTTTGCAGCTGCCTTTTCTTACTTCTTTTCCCTTCTCCCACCAACTTCAAATACCAATAGTCATTTCTGCCATGGTGTTTATAATTAATACTAAGTTAGAACCGAGATTTGTCCCTGCTTAAGCAACTGACAATTATGAATTCCCCACTCTGGTGAAAATATAGTAAGTCCAGTTAGTTCCTAATTTAGGAACTACTGTGGGGAGAACTACAAGTGATATTTGTATGTACTGCATGCTGTATTAAAATATATGTAGTAAGACTGTGAAATCTAAGTTATAAGGGAGGCAAGTAACTTTCACTTTAACTGTTCCTTAGTCAGCACAGGAGTTAGACCATCTGTTTCCAGCTGTGCCCCGCTCCCCTTTCAGGAACATGACTGGGCCCAGTTACCTTGGGAGCTGATTGTCCATATGTCCGTACTACCAACAGTCCTAGAACGGGGTTAAACACACTTTTTTTCCCTTTGTCTTCAGAAATGATTTAGCTGATCTCAACTATCTCGAACTGTTACATGACATATAGGGTATTGTTTGATGTAATGAAAAAGTAACTCTTCTTTTTATTTTTTATTTATTGATCTTCAAATTGAAGGTGTACTGATTCCAGAAAAGATGAAGAGGACACCAGTTTTATATATAACCCTTAATGCTGCTCTATTAATCTAAGTGAAACCCATTTGCAAATGGTCTGTGGCATTAACAAGTCGTAAAAAAGAGGAAGTTATCTTAACTGAAGGAAATTTTATGAAAGGCAACCCTTACCAAAAAAAAAAAAAAATTAAGACAAGTTCCTATCAAAGTAGTTATTGTTCTTTCAAATATTCTTTTTAGAGTCTTGATAGCAATCTGTCCAGCTCCGGGCAGAAAGCAAATAATCTGAAGACCAGAATCTGGTCTATTTTTAAATTTGAAATTTCAAACTAAATTGTGCATGGCATAATGTCAGCCTTTAGTGATGTAAGTGACTATAAGTATATCTACTTGTTATTTAATGATCACTGCCTTTATAAGTAGCAAGCAATTTACCTTAAGCACATACTTCAGAAGAGTAGTGATATTTACAAAGGCAGCAGTATGAAGTGGCAGTCAGTGGACATTTTCTAAATCTGAATAAATCCCTAAGTTATGTCTTCCTACACGAAAACAAACAAGCATAGAAATGCCCTCACACATTGTAAAGGAAGTTGCTACTGCTAAAGAATTAAGGTAAGCGTTACCCTGGGCTTTGTCGGGAAGAGTGGGTTACCCCATTTTCTGAAGCTGTGGAAGCAGTGCCAGCACTCGGTGTAAGTCAGTATCGCCCTGCTGGGCCTTGCTCAGGGACAGGAGTTTTATGATGAGCTGTATCACTAAAATCCACTTTTGTATTATTTATAAAGATACTGCCTTTGCAGAGTAAATATACACAAAAGGGGGGTATGGAACTAAACTGTCTTTAGTGATTAGTTTGAAAACAATTTTCCCTCCTCTACAGTGGAAAACACTGAAAGCAGAGTAAGGCTTTAAGTGAGCAAATTCGCATTCAGAACTGAAGTATGTTAAAATGGAATAAATCAAGGGTCTGCAAATCTGGTCTGTAAATATTCAGTCAATATTCTAAGTTCCGTGGCCTGCACAGTCGTCAGCCAACAGTCCACCCAGCCGAGGGAGTGCAAAGGCAGCCCTGGACAAGATGTAAGCAAGTACAGCTGTGTCCGCTCCACTTTATTTTGTGCACTGAAATTTGGATTTCATGTAATTTTCAAGGGTCTCAAATAGTATTTTTTCTCTTGACATGTTTTCGACCATTAAAAATATACAAAAACCAACCCTAGTTCGTGGGCTGTGCAAGAGCAGGCCGGAGGCTATAGTTTGCTGACCGCTGAAACAGTTGGAGCCTTGGATTTCAAGTCAACCTGAGTTGAATGCCACTGGACGAAGTTTGTCAGCAGTCATTTTTGCAGCGTGTAGATTATTAGATTATGTTGGTTGGAAGCAAATTTCCCAATGATTCTATTCTATAAAGCTCTGTTGTAACAAACCACAATTTTGCTTACTTTTCTGGAAATTTCTGGGTGCAAATTGGGAGCAAAAGTTTGGTGCAATGAACAGATTTGAAATACTATAGCCAGATTCTCTGACTGAGAAGAGTGAATTCACTGTAAACGTGTAGGATGGAGTATGTACGAGAGCTGGATTTCATCTTTGTGCTCTCCAATAGGTGGATACTGCAGGGAGCCTCCCATGGGTGGAACTTGCTGTGAAGGAGACATGGAAATGTTAAGTCAGAGGACCATTTAGAACAGATGCCACACTGGGCACTTAGGCTTTTGTTGGCTGGCGGAACTAACCTTTAAGGGCCCTAAAGAGAGCTCTGCCACTTATGACTTGGGCACAAATTTTAAAACTTACTTTGATTACCTAGAAGAAGCTACCCATGGCTCAGAATGTTTGGGGTTGGCCTAGTCCAAAGGTTATTTAAGAATAAATCAGGGAGAGCATGACATAATGTGAATAGTTTCTCCTATTTGAAGGAGGGAGGAGATAATTAGAAATGAACTTGTCTCACCAAAGCCTCTGGGCAAGATTACATCAAAACCTATTCAAGAAACAAACAGTATGATGCAATTGACACTGGAAAAGGAATCAGTACCCCAGGTTTATCACCTTGGCATTGCCACTTGGGAAGATCAGTTAATTTTTGGACTTTCTTGTGTTATTTGGCATGTGGGAATACTATTTACTCAATTATGCTTAGGCCCTGATATGTTAATAAGACTGAAGGGCTGTACAAATTTAAGGTGATGAGACTACCTTAAATAAGACAGTTCTCACCTGTTCTTGAAAACCTCAGAGCTTCTGAAGTTGAGATTGACGTCCTTTCTTTCTGCCTTACCCCTGTGTCCTACTTGTAAACATTCCAGAGTTGGGTATATACCATCCTCTGAGGAAGAGTGTCTGATCTACCTGGGTTAGGTCCCATTTTTCTTGTCTGTATTTCAGCCTTTCAGTATCTTACATCTCTGAAAAAAAGTGGTTGGAATTTCAGAAGTGCACATCCAGTCCCTTTTCTAAGCTGCACAGAAGTGAAAATGAGTGCATTTACATCATTTTGGCCTTGAGAAATTCTTCTTAACATTTATTTTTGGTGGTATATGTAAAAAAGAAAATACATCCCACTTCCCACTTTTAAATATGCTGGCTATTTAAATGCACTTGTGCTATCTTAATGAAGGCAGTAGGCAGATGACAATAAAAGCTGTTTAAGTATTAACTTGCTATTTGTCCCACTATGAAATAATTCTAGCTAGTGAATTCCTTTAGGCAACCACATAGTTGGATAGGTGTTTTTTCCACAATAACGGGTATAGAGTGAACTTTTGTGATGTAAGTATTATAACAATTGTTAGTTATGCTCAGAATGCTGTTATTTTGTATAAAAATGTAAGTGAAGAAGTGAGCTGCCATTTTATAGCCCTTAAGAACTGTAGTAGGCTTTCCCAGCTGCTGCTAACGTGCCTGGTCCTTGGGGTGGCAGGTGGTAAGGCCGTGTTGGGGTGAGGCCTTCACTTCATGCAGCAGTTAGCACCCTTCCCGGCAGTGCTTGCCCAGCATTCCCCCACAGCATGGCCTCGACCTGCATCTATTCAGCCCTTATTCTGCACAACGATAAAGGTGACTGATGAAGGTGCCGGATGATAAGATCGATGCCCTTGTGGAAGCAGCTGGTGTAAATGTTGAGCCTTTCCAGCCAGGCTTGTTTGTAAAGGCTCTGGCCAATGTCAACATCTGGAGCCTCATCTGCAATGTAGGGGCCGGTAGACCTGGCCCCGCAGCTACTGCTGCACCAGCAGGAGGTCCTGCCCCTCCACCACTGCTGCCCCAGCTGAGGAGAAGAAAGTGGAAGCCAAGAAAGAAGAATTTGAGGAATCTGATGATGACATAGGCTTTGGTCTTTTTGACTAAACCTCCTTTGTAACACATTCAATAAAAAGCTGAACTCTGGGGAGGGAAAAAAACAATTCTAACAGAACTTTGGCTCATACATATTCAGAATGTCTGTCTTGGAAAATAAAACTGAATGTACTTAGGATGCTTTGCTCACAAGTGTTTGCCCCACCTTCTGATAACGTTCAGAACAAACAAACAGCATGGATAACATAAAAGGCTCTGCGCTATGGGAGCTGCAGACATAAAGGCCCCGAAGAGGCAACAGAACACCAAGCAAGGTAAATAAGTGCGAGGAGAGGTTCAAAGTTCAATAGCTAACAGTACTGAAAGTTTGCCAGGCACTGGTGTCCCTCCTTCAGAAACAGAGTGGGGAAGAAAGCCTTTAGGCAATGCTCGAGAGAGTCTCGGTGATATAAAAAATAATGAGGAAAGGAGATACATAAAAACTAAAAGTAATAGTAAGAAAAATGAGAAAAACAAGTATTTAGTAAACTTTGTTTGCATCTTTAAACAGGTCATCTTATTTAGGCTGACCCTGTGGGGATATGTTTTTTAAAGCAGGAAATCTTCCGTTAATAGAAAAAATGAAATTTCATGTAAAATAACCATTTCTATTTAAATAGACCCTTTAATCCACCCTTGAATGTGTAATCAAACAGTATTTGATGTTTTATATTCAAAATTTATGGATTGCAAATTCATCCTACTTCACACAATTGAAATTACTCTAACTAGTTCACACTTTTCCAACACTTTTTAAAATATGCCTCAACACCAAAGACATTACAAGATGCCTAGTCATTTGACTTTGTATTTCCCCTTCCAACAGGAGAAGCAGGTAGAATGGGAGCTGGAAAAGGGAGAGGCTCTTACAAGCCAACAGATCCCGATCAGACATTCAAATGTGTTTTCAAAGGAGTGGCATTTGTGCGTGTCAATAAACTACTCCATGTAATTACTTCCTATTCCCGGGCTCCGCCTTGGAGTGCAGCCGGCTGCTGACTCACCAGACTACTCCTAGTTAGTTTCTGCTGGGTTTCCCCACTGCCTGCTACACGTGAGGCGGCGCAGGAATGAAAGTTTCTAGCCGTCTCCTTAACAACCTTAACAACCTTAACAACCATGCAGCAACCAGGCACTGACAGTGAACTTTGATCTTTCTACCAAGAACCAGACCCCAGGCAGAGAGGGTGAGAAACGATGTCGCAGGTGGCGACTGCTAGCAAAGCTGACAGATGACAGTCCCCACCCTAGGGCATTCTTCAGCAGCACCCAGTTTCAGCGTCTTTACCCCCACCCACCCAAGTAGTTAAACTGGCATCTTGTCTTGCAATGCCTGTAAAGGCTGGTCACTGAATTCTTCCTTTGCATCAGTGACTCTCAAACTCTGCTGCATAATGGTATCCCCAGAGATTAAAATAAAGTACTGACGGCTGGCTCTCATTTGCAAACTGTCTGATTTAACTGGATTTGGAGGACAGATGGGCATCAGGATTTGTCAAAGCTCCCAGGTGATTCTATTGGCAGCAAAGTTTGGGAACTTTTGCTTTGGAGAAGCAGTGTTCTTTCCACGCAAGAGAAACCTACCGGTTTAGCGTACTTAATGACCACTCGGTGGGCTCCCAAACCTTCTCTCTTGGAGATCTGCTGACACATAGCCCCCGACATCCTCATTATTTGACAGAATGGAACGTTAGGAAAGCAATGAGGGCGTCTCCAGCGGGGACCCTGGCTAGACAACGACCAGTGCCCATTTGCTTGCTAAAAACACAGATTGAGCGTCCAAGAGAAGCAATGCAAAGGCGCCATTCTTCTGATTACCTTTTGATCTCTGTTCTGTTTCATCCCACAACGTCTTGTTCTGCGAAGTTGTAACCTTGGGTCCTCTCAGGTTAGGAGCAGGTGCTGTGCCCGAACCTCAATCAAGACGGGACTGCACGCTTCACTTCGGCTGGGACGGAACCGCCACCTCGCAGGGCGGCCCCAGGGCAGATACTATGCTAATCAAGAAAGTTCTATCGTCTCCCGTGGGCGGGCGGGCGGGTGCAGGTTTGAACGCTTAACCCTTGATTTTACGTGACTGCACTGTAGTGCGTTTTAGTGACCTCCTCTGGCCTAGCGAGTCTGGACCACATCCCAAAAAGGGGAGGGCGAGAAGAGAACGTGAGCCAGCGACGGAGAAAACACGCAGGGAGGAGGCAGTAGTGTCGGCTGTGCCGAGATGGAGGGATGGCTAATGTTGGGAATATTAATTACTCCGAGCGCTAGTGACCCTGCAAGGACTAGCAGAAGGGGACTGGGGGTTCAGACAAAGGCTCCTCCTGCTGAAATGGCTTCAGCGCCCCTTCCTCCGAGGTTACAGCTTTGCCCTCTACGATGGCAGGCCCTTGGCATGGGACTGGCAGAGTGACTCAGGGGTGACCAAATCTACTGGCTCTTTTGGGTTTGAAAGTCTGCATTTCCGAGCGCTCAAGGTTCAGAGGGGACGGTCTTTCTATGCCCAACCCCTCCTCTGGCCCTTTGTGGGGTTTCTGGTCTCGGCACAGCCCTTCTAAGGGTAGGCTGAAGAATTCCCCATGGAAGCAGAGTGGGGAGTCGCTGACTAGTCCTCGCCCTGCACACAGGGTGCTCCCTGCAGAAGAACCATTGGGGCTCATAGTAACTCTTTCCCACGGACCCAGCAACGAGTTCCGGGCACCTGGTGCAAAGCGAGGGCGGGAGCCGGAGTGGGAGTGGGGAGTGGTGGGGCCGGTCTCCGCCGAAGGGGAAGTGCCAGGGGCAGCAGCTGAGGTAGGGGTCCGGGGTTTGCTGCACCGCCGGCGGGCGCCAGCGTGCTGCACTTCCTGGTCTGCCCTGAAGCGCGCAGCCCCTGCCAGCGCCCGGAGCTCTCAGCTCCTGCGCCCCAACTCTGGCGTCTCTAGGTTGGTGCGCTGGGGGTGCACACCCGCAAGGTCCGCTTCTTCACCAACGCCAAGTGTCCCTGTCCTCGGCCCTCAACCCCCGAGCCAGTCCACTTTGCTTCTGCCAGCGTGGCAGTCCGGACTCCCTCCCCTTTCCCGGGGTGTGCAGCGTTGGGGCCCCAAGGAGAGGTGGCCCGCAGGAGCGCGGCGGAGCACCCCCGAGCCGTGGCGCAGACCCCTGCACAACTTCAGGCTGGGCTCGGAGACCCCCAGTCCCACTGGCTCAGCCTCCGGAGGACTGCAGTCCCCGGGCGGCAGAAGGAAGTCAGGCCAGTGCCTGGCCTGGGAGGGACCTCGCCAGGGCAGGGGTGTCGGGGTGCGCAGGGCGGTACCGCTTTAAATGCACTTGACTCACCTGCTCCGGGGCTGTGGCCTCCTTCCTCTACTGACAGCTGGGGGCTTTGTTTTCTCCACCCACCCAGCGGGTCGCGCTCCACCCCCACCGCCACACGTGACTCACCGTCTGCCTCCGCCGCCGCTCGGCTTGTCCACCCCGGGAGAGCGCGGTCAGCGCCACTACCCCTTTCCGGGAATGCGGGATGGAGACCCTAGCCGAGCAGAGGTCCAGGAAGGTCCAAGGTTACCCACCAGCGGGTCAGTTGGAAGGTGCACGCAGGTTAGAACCCTAGGGTGAATTGGTGATATAAAGTGCTGGCTGGGGAAACGCGCTGGGCTTTTGGGCCACACCCGAGAGGGAGGAAGCCGGCCTGGCTTGGAGAAGGGGCTTGAAAGGCGACATTACACGCTGAATTAAGTACCTGTAACTGGGGACTTCACGCGAAGGGATTCACATCGGCTTTTGACACCAGTTGTTTATACTCAGACCTGGGGAACAACTGATAATGAAGCGCAAGCTAGTTTTGCCAAGAACATTGTTGATCACACTCGACAATTCTAAAGTAAACGATACGGTTATTAACCAGGTGGTACTAAAAAAGTTTTCTTGAGGTTTTATATCTGCTTTTCGGTGTTCTTGGTATTTGGTTCTGTTTGGAAAACGGGGTCCAGGCTGGATGAGCTAACTAGAGATTATCGATGTGGGCATCTACCCACTTGGAACAGCACCTATTTGGAATGAAATGAATTGAGAAAATGTCAAGAAGCAGCTCAATATCCGCAGCTTTTGGAAGTGCTCTCAAACTGCCGATCGCCAGTGTTTGAAACCACGAGAACCTGTAGTCTGAATCCTTCCTTTTGCCCTCGGAGAACACATCATCCATAATAACTGCCCGCCCTCTCCAAGGCGCAACTCAGGAAAAAGATCGTCTTCACTTCCCCAGTGTCCAGTAAAGTGACGTCTGCATAGCGGGCTGGTGACTTAGTCCAGTGCTTCCCAAACTTTAACGTGCAGAGGGATCACCTGGGGGCCTTGTTAAAACCCAAGTCTGATTTAGTGGATGTGGGGCTGGACCTGAGATTCTGCATAATACTCCCAGGTAATGTCACTGCTACTGGTTGGAGGATCACACTTTGAGTAGCAATACTTAGGGCACCCAGTTTGGCGTTGGTCAAACTATTCTGAGTCCTGACTGCGTTACTTAATAGCTCTGTGACTTTAGGCAAGTTTCGTAACGTTTAAACCTCCCAAGTTGTAAAATAGGGATGTTACTAATACCCACCTCAATCTTGAAAATTAAACGAGAAAATTCATTTGAAGTACCTAGGGTAGTGCTTGGCACACACAGGTGGGGTTCAGAGATTGCTGAGGCTGTCCTTGCAGAAGGAAAGCTGGCACAAACCCCAACACACCTGCAGGGGGAGTAGTGTGTGCTCGGAGCACAGGGGCTGAGGCAGCAAACCGAGAATGACAACTGCACCCCCACAGTGCCTTGCACGGCCAGATGTGTGAGTAAGTTTGTTGAGTAATCGAACAACTATACTGCAGAGCAAAATGTTTAAAAGTTCTGTTTGGAGCAGGAACCTTGCTTGCTTGAAGACCAGGGACCTGCACTTGGTCATGGTGACAGAGAGGCAGGGGCTGCTCTGACTGCGCTCAACACTGGGAGAACTTGATCCCCGTGCCAGGGGAAACAATTTTGTGAGAACACGGTTTCCAGTGAACTAGACAGTTTTTACCATGAGGGAAGTGGCTTGGAAAAGCAATCTGGGACCAAAATGTGAAATTCCTGAAGCAGAAGTGCCTAGGTTTTCTTTCTCAGCACCATGTGACAGCTATTTCATCTGAACATTTTGAAAGAGTTTTTCTCCGTTCTTTTTGTCATTAAGTTCTTCTGTCAGCTTATAGCGCTGCATCTGTAAAACAACTAACGGTAGTTTTCAGGTTTAACTAGGGAAATCCCACAAAACAAACTGCAAAGAAAATAAATCCCAAAATGTGTTTATTAAAGAACTTTGAAATATTTTTTAAAAAGTTCTCCTGTTTCATCTGCAAAACTTTAAATCCTGATAAATCAGTTCTGGGACATTGAATTAAAAAATAATTTTGCTTTTTATTACAGATAATGTCCAGCTGGCTGTCAGATGGGTAATCTATTTTGATATCTGAGAGAGTAAATGAATTGTTAAGGAGTAGTACATTTTTTATCCTCATTAAAAACCTTCTTGAAATTTAAATTTCAATGAATTTATTGATGAAGATATGATATTCTTAGCTCTCAAAATGAATAGGTATTGTCACCCTAGTTCTCATATCTCCCTTCTTTGACTCTCTTCTCTCTGCACCCCCCAAGTACGAATGTTTAAGAATTTCTTGGCTTTTTGTTTTTCTCACTTTCTGCCATTTTCCTTGGAAATTTATGTCTTATGTTTAATTTTCAAGCGTGTGATTACTTCTGAATCTACCTATATGCTTAACCTGTTTCCAAGCCTCATTTCTGCACTACCAATTATTTACCAGGCATTTCCAGTGAATTTCCCACTAGTCCAGAAGTTTTGGTGTGCTCTAAAGTAAGCTCCACCCTCCTCCCATAAAACTGTTATTTCCTTGGGAATAAATCAAGATGGTTATCTGCATTGGTCCACTTTCAGTGCTATTTCAGGGACGTGGAAAGGATGTGGGACACACATGATTACTTCCTGCTGCTACCAGATATATCAGTGAGACTGTGCCTTCAACAGTGATAGGACCCCACTCACATATAAAAATAACTTACTGGTATATCATCCACATAGGCAGCAGTGGGCTGCTGCATAAATGATGATCAGTGCGAATTGAGCTAGTGAAGCTCTGTCAGTGAGGGTAGGCTAGATTATGCTGCTGTAACAAATACCATGAAAATCTCAGTGGCTGCCCTGGCTGGTATGGCTGAGAAGGTTGGAGCATTGTCCTGTAAACCAAAGGGCTTCAGGTTCAATTCCCAGTCTGGGCACAATACCTAGGTTGCTGGTTTGGTCCCTGATCTGGAAGTGTATGATCCTGTGTCCCCAGGCACATACGGGAGGCAAGCAATTGATGCTTCTCTCTTGCATTGATGTTTCTCTCTCTTTAAAAAAAGCAATGAGAAACTGTCCTCAGGTGAGGGTAAAAAAAAAACAAACAAAACCTCAGTGACTTAATACAACAAAAGTTAATTTCCTGCTCCCGCAGTCTCCTGGGCAGCTCTTCTGGTGGCTCACCGTTCTAGCCTGCTTCAGTCCTGTGACCTCTCCATGAGCACCACGGCAATGGGATGGTATGGAAAACTGCACTTGAAACTGTGAATGCTTTCATCTAGATATGACACAGATCACTCCTCACATTTCACTGGTTGAAGGAAATCACATGGTCATCACCTACCTTTCAGGGGTACGTACTCAGAAGGAATGGGAAAGTATATATCTTGGGGAGGATAAGTAATGTCTATCACAGGGATCCATTTGACATGGGGGTGGTGAGGGATAAAATAAAATTGAAAACAGTCTAAGTGTAGGAGGAGGTGAGCATAGAATACCAGTTGGAGGAAGGTACTCAGTTGTATGTGGAGTCTTGGGAGAAGCATTGTCCTTGTTGTTATTATACAATATTATGTAGCGAGACACTTAAAAGTGAAAAATTCTGTCTCTCTGCTTGTTGGGGTCACCTTATGATTTAGCCAAGGTCAACTGACTTCAGGCATTGATCATCTAACTCTTCTCTGACACAGGAGCCGGGGAATATCTTCCGTATTGATTATACCCTGAGGACACACCAACCACTAATAAGTAAGGTTTCATCAACACAAGAAAATTTGCTAGTTTTACTGACACTGATGGTCATTTTCCACTTGAAGAGTGAATATGTATCTATGGAGAAAAATATTTCAATGAGATCAAATCCTGTGTTCCCCCCCATCATTGTCTGAATTATGCTTTTGACAAAGAATTTTCTTGTTTTCAAGGGAATGTTGAAATGTAGTGTAATGAGTAAAAACCAGTCCATAAACGAGGGGAAGAAAGTACTCATATCAATCTGAAAAAATAAAATCATGTTTTTCACCAAGTGTTTTGGCTTCTTTAAATAGTAGAGATTCTGTCAACTGAACTTGCTTCCGACATCTCCCACCACTTGGTGTATTTCAAAGAGATAAAGTGCTGGTAAATGCTGTTAGCTCTACAATGCTACATAGATATAGGACATTATAATGTATTGCCAGACACTGATTAATGCTTTTGATCTCAGTAATTTTATGTTGTCTCTGCCCACATCCATCAGTGACTTCCTTTTAAAAACAATGACCTCTTATAAAACTGCTCCCAAATAAATATTTTTACTTAACATCAGCATCTGCCTGAAGCTAATATTCTGAGAGCTTCAATCATATGATTCCACAAATATCTAATGCAAAGTATTAAAAAAGAGGCAGAGTTTATCAATTAATATTTTAAACTGTATGCTCAAATATTTTTCATTTTATCTGGTTTATTTTTAGCTCAGTCCTTGCTAAGCTGTGATTTATACTTAAGTATAAGTCATAACCTTGAGATATGCTGCAGTAAACCACTTTAAATGTATTGTAATACCATGTGGGACTGAGATGAAAATGTTCATTTCCAAGATACAACAGGGTTTATCGAGATGAGTATTAAAGGTGGCATAAGATGACAACTTCACAGGAATCATGGCCTTGTTATAACTCAAGTGCCTTGGCATGGAGTGAATGTTGAAATAAAAAAACAATACCATGTTCAAAGCATTGTTTGAGCTCTTCCAAGTAAATATTTGTGATTTATCTAAAAAGCATCATGTTTTTTATCAAGTTAAGAAGACCTTAAATGAATCAACCAAGTCTTAATTTCTAGCTATGTCCATTAGCAAAGACTGCCTCCATAAGGAAACAGAATAGCAGAGTGAGGATATGCTTATTGTATAATATATGTTGGTGGATACATCATAGGCTATACTTCATGTACAGCAAAAGGAGTAAAATGTTACCTCAGCTCATTTAAGGTAAGCCACTGTGTGATAAGTAAGTCTATGATTTTATACCACATTGAAAAAAATCACATGAAATAAATTAGACATTATTTATAGATGCTGCTTCAAACAGGTATAGTTTTAGAAGAATCTACTATTTCTGTATTCAGTATTTTTTTTATCGCAGTACGTTTTGAAGGCAGATTTAATTAATTAAATATAATGTTGATTACTAATTATTTTTTTAAGAGTGAGGTTATCTCAAAGCTTACCTAGTCAGTCTCTGAGGCCAAGAGACGAAATCTGTTAAGGTTTTCTATTGCAATGTCATGGAGAGCAAAGCCCAAATAGCTTTCTAGGGACCAATGTGATCTCACCTTGGGATCTTCTGGGAGACAATGCCGCCAATTTCTTAACTGAAAGGAATTCTTGATTTATTAAACATTACTTGCCAATTGCATTTTCTTTGCAGTTCCCCCATATCCTGTCCATGAGTTGGTCATTGGTCAACCGGTATGAGAATACTAGGTAATCGATTCCTTGTCTCTCTTCAGAATCTTCAAATGGTTTTTGATTCTTCACAAGACATTTGCTATCCTTTGGCTTTTCAAAATTTACAATTGCACCAGCTTTCCTAAGATGTAATTTATTCAACAACTGGTTTTGTGATGCTTTCAAATGGGCACTTTGGTAGGTGCTGCAGTTACCCAAATGCTCTTTGGTCTCAAGGGGCTTACAGAACAAGGAAAGACAAATGTGTGCAGTGTGGCTCGAGAGGTGTTAGCAGATGTGAGCAAAATGTGAAGAGAACACTGTGCAGTCGAGAAGGACACAAGAGCTCTCGTTTGTGTCGGGTCCTGAAGGACGAAGAATGTACCAGGTGTGGATGGTTTGGGGAGAGGCGGAATGTGCAGGCGCAGGACTCCAGAAAGGGAATTTGAAAGCAAAGATATCATTAGAGATTCAAGAATGATGAGAAGTTCCATGTGGCTGAAGGCCTGGGTGTGTGGAATGGAGAGGTCACTGAGGGTGGACTAAGACAGGCTGGGTGTGTCCAGCTGAGACGTTTGGATGTAATACTTCGGGCAGTGGTCTCCAAAATAGAACACTTTAGAGTTCAACACATTGTATGAGATGATACACTGGAGTATGGGTGGAAAGTGTGAAAACTTGGAGTTCTATCTGAAAATATGAAAAAGTACTTAGGCTTCACTAATAACATATGGACTGTCATTGGTGCCCTTTCTTGGTCTGTATGTCAGACAGACAGAGGGACTTACCAGGTACGTGGAATTCTGAGGGAAGGGCTAGGAGCCACAACATTGAGGAGCTGTCCCTAACCCCCTTACTCATTCTTAAAGCAAACTGCAACTTGTTAGCAATTTACAAGTAACTGGTTAAATGGACTTATATATATTATCTAAATTGACTAAGTCTCACAAAGTGGATAAATGACTTTAAATGTTGGAGTTAACATGAGTAATACAAATATTATGAATTTTCACATAAGCCCATGCAAAATTCATGGATGATTTTGAAAAATGAGTATCATAATTTCATAAACTCATTCAATGATGGACTTTCTCTCTGTACATGTGGTTCTCTGTGAGATGCATTTTGCAGCTCTACTGCTATCAAACAAAACATCAAAATAAACTGCACTTAGAATCAGATTTTAAATTCCTATATCAGAAGGTAATAAAAGCTTTCAGAAATTATGAAGCCTATTCAACATCATTCTCACTAAATAATTTTAGTGATAGCAAAATATTTTATCAACCATTAAAAATAGAATATAAAAGTGTGAATTTCATTTATATCTCACCTTTTAAAATTTAAATTTTTATGGTATACTTTTATATATACAATATATTAATGCACTCATTTTAAATCTATATAGTTTATACATGAATGTGTATGTGTGAGAAAAGAAGTGTTTTACTTATAGGAGTGTGAAGGCATAAGGAAGCCAAACTTGGTATTAGAGTGAAGGGGCCTACAATCAAGTTTGTGCTTCAGAAGATGGTGTCGACTCCCACTGGAGTGGGAGATGGGAGACAAGAGTGCAGAAGATCAGCCAGGCAGCTATTATCCTGACTCAGAGGGAAGCTGCTAAGGACCTGGTGATGGAGAGGAAAGAGCACCAAAACACGTGGTTCGGTTTTCAGTGGGAGTGTGTGTGTGTGTGTGTGTGTGTGTGTGTGTGGGTGGGTGTGGGTGTGGGTGTGAGAGAGAGAGAGAGAGAGAGAGAGAGAGAGAGAGAGAGAGAGAGAGAGATTTAATTGATTCCTAGGTTTGTACCTTGCCAGTCTGAGCGGATGGTGGAACTGTTACTTGAGATGAGGACTCAGGAGCAGAGTTCAGTTTAGGACATGTAAGTCCGAGGTGCCCAAGGGATTCCTGGGAGATGACTAATAGGTGTTTTCAATATATAGGGCTCAGGAGAGCTTGGAGATACGGATTTTATAGTAGCTTTAATTTCTCGATGTGCAGCTCTTTCTACAACTGCTGGTCTTAAAAAATATCCCTTCATTTAAAGACAAATTAACACAATAGCTTCACATTTAAATTATTCATAAAATAATAAAAATATTAAGAATCAGCTTACCATTGCATCACCAAACAATCTTAGAATTTTAATTGGACATTTAGGCTGGTTTACTATTTTGTTAATTTTCAAGTGTTATCTAGACTAAGGTTTAAGACAGACACTCTCTCTGTACTGTGTTCTGTCTTTTCACACCTTAAACCTTCTTGTTCAAGTCAGGCATTTGTTTTCTTTTACTACACTGGAGAAACTGTGAATGTTTTCCAACTCTGCTGTGCATCCCTTCTTCAGGAATCAGGAGCACTGTTAAACCATGGTGTGATATCACCATGTTGTTCACTGAACAACCTGTCAAAGCATGTTCTTGCTATGTTATGAGGAAGGCTCTCTTATTTTTTATTGTTGTTCAGTTACAGTTATCTCAGTCCCTGCCCCCCTCCACCCCCCTTGCAAGGATGCCTTTCACACCATGCCGCTTTCTCCAATTCCTTACCTTATACTTACTAAGAATCTACAGATAATTTACCAGTTTAATTTTCAGGTTTCATACAATTCTATTTCTAACCATTTATCTCATAAATAAGGTACTATAGTTATATAATGCAAGTAGATATTTAAACTTGTGATTTCTCATGTCACAGTTTTGTGACACTGCGTTATTTGTCATCTCAAGTACTTATACACTCTCTTCTTTGTTAAAATGGAATTAATTTCAGCGCAGTGGTTTCTCTCTCTCCATTAGAATGGAAGACCCATGAGGGCAAACATTTTCGTCCGTTTTGTGTACTGTTCTATCTCCAATGTGTAGAACTGTGTCTGGGACCTGATAGATGATAAATAAATATCTCTAAATGATCGAATGAAAATAGAAAATAAATAAAGGAACAAAACAGACTCCTAAATGTCCTGATTTGAATCATCTTCCTTTCTATTTTTTAAAATTTAAATCTTACCATATTGTATTATTTTGCTGTAACTTAGCAACTCCATCTATTTTTTAAAACTCAGTTTAATATAAATTCATTGTGAGATAGTTATTTTGATACATACAAAAAGTTGTAATCTTTCAGCATCTAGGAGAAAAAGTCCCTTTAACCTTTTAGCTTACAGATATACTAAAGGCCACAAACAAATCTTATGTAAGTCTCCTAGAAATATGTAGGTAGGAAGGTTAAGTGTAGTCTTAAAAATACAACCCAGCATTTATAAGCAAAGTTCTCTCTAGAATATGGCAAATAAGTAAATAAATAAAAATATAGGATACATTAAAGTAATAGAACAGGAGACTTAAAAATTGATTTCTTGAAGACCATGACTATCTGTACCAGTGAAGCACTAATCATATGCTACATTTCAAGGCATTGCTAAAATAGCATTTAACCAAATCCACAAATTAACTGTTGCCATTACTATCACCATTTCATGGTATGTTTTTTTCCCCCATCTAAAATTTGAGAAGAGTAACTGGGAAAATTACCACTTAACCATCTCAGAAAAATCCAGCTGCTGGGACTGCACATTGGCTCTGGGGACTTGGATGAGACCGCCTCGCATGAAGATAATGGATGGAGAGTGGAACCTGCAGTGGTGGGGAAGTCTCGCCCTGAAACTCCCCAGTCAATTGTGCTTGGAAGCAATGCTAACATGGTTTGCCATGCTACCATGTGTTTCTTTGTTCTCCAAGAACATCCATTCTGTTCACCGCTCATGAATGCACATTTAATTTAATCTCATAATTAGGAGTGTAAATGAGTGAATATGGAATGCAGAATACTGAGCGTCCACATACTCTCCTTCCTAACTCTTCCTCATTTTATTTTCTTTGTCGTTTCCCCCTCCCCCACTCTTATAAGGATCTTACAGGATTAAACAAATTCTGGACAAGTGGCAAACATTTCATATTACCTGAAAACAAACATGTGCTCTTAATGCTGATAATGACATGGAAGCGCAGTCCAGCAGTCCACAGAACTGCCAGGAAGACCTTTACGGTGGGTGCAGATCTTCATGGTTAGCCCCGGAATAGTGACATTGTTTGGTGCCAGGTTGGACTCACTGAGGCTAAAGACTGAACTGGCAGCATGCTGTTTATTGGTAATGAGCTCTATCCTGCACCAAGTGGAACCAAGTGCAAAATATAGAAAATTGTATGTTTAATGTACACAACTTCATGAGTTTAGAGGGAACACTTTTGATCCTGATTGGCAGAGATCTCAGATTCCAGAGGCAGAACCCCGCTGGCTTCTCACATCCGAAGAAAGGGCTGTGTATATAGAGAATAACATGAAATAATGAAAAACCCAGGAATGTTCAAATAGTTAAACAGATTATGATTATGTGATGGGTTTTTTGGTAACTGCTGAAAAAAAATCACATTAAAATATTTTAGGGTATGGGAAAACAATCACTTCAACATATTCAGAGACGAAGACAAGGTTCAAAAGTTTTGATATCTTGTATATCCAGGATAATATTTCAGTAACACATTTCCATGTGTTTCTGTGCATAGAGAAGTAAATAAATAAATAACATTGGAGAAAATATTTTAAAGTGGTGGTAGTCCTGGATCACAGGGAATTTCTGTTCTCTGTGTACATCTCTGCCTCTTTACTAGAGAGAGGGAGGGGAGAGAGACGGACTGATTTTAAGGAACTGGCCCTTGGTATCACAGGATGATTGCGGGGGCTGACAAGTCTGGAATCCAGAAGGCTGAAAGCGGAAGAGCTGACATTGAAGTATTGAGGAGAATTCCTCCTTCTTTGGGAAACCTCATTCATTTCTCTTAAAGGCTTCAACTCATTGGATACAGCCCACCCACATTACAGAGGGCAATTTATTTTAATTACATCTAAAAAATACTGTCACGTCAACATCTAGACTTGTGCTTGACCAAACGACTGGGCCTCATAGCATAGACAAGTTGACCATAAAATCACATCACAGCTTTCAAGCAATCCCCCCTCCTTCCTTTTATTTCTAGTAACGGGCAGATTTTCCATTCAGGTATCACTTCCTCCTCGTTTAGTCCATGCACTTTTCAGGCATATCTTCTTTTCCCCAGCAACAGTGACAGTCCAGGAGAGGTGCGATGAATGTCCTAGACGATCTTAGCAGTGCAGGCGAACTTCAGAATTCTTGCCGGGAGTGCTAGGCTAGAAGCCCTATCTCCAGTGCAAAGTAGGGGTACAGATGGAAAACCTGGAACCAATGCCACACAAGAAGCTTGTCTCTGGAAGGCTTCAACCACACTGAAACTTCTATCTAAAGTTCTGTAAACACCAAAGTCTAAATAGAGGCACAGGATATTAGTTGTCAATAAAACTTCTTAAAAAATTTTATCTCTGAGCACTTTCTAATTGCATGTAGTCTGAAGATATAGTAAGAAAGCACAATTAATCATGGTAAGGTATTCTAAATAAATAGCAGTAACAAGATAAATATTTTTCTGTGTCCAGAAAAAGCAGAATCAGTTCTTCTGATTTCCAAAATCACTTGGCAATTTTCACAATCACGTGTCAAGTGTTAGGTTTTCTATTTACTAAAATGTATGCTCTCATTTGTTATCTATTATGGGAAACATTCCTCTGGGCACTATAGATAACAGAAGCCAAATTCTGCTGTTGCGTACAGGTTGCTTATGGACCAGTATGAGAGAAGACTCCAACTCAGTTCTAACACAGTGGGGCTCTACACACCTTCATAAAGGAGAGGTGTCACTGTCTTCAAAAGTGGGGCTAGGAACTCCACTATAAAATTAGGTGTTGAATAAAACCTTTACTGGCTGCTGAAAGAAATGGTGGGCTGTGAATGGTTAGAAAAGTGAATGGGAACCCCTGAGAAGAGCTTCCAAGTGGTCCTCCAAAATATGAAGGCTGAAAGACAGATACATCCCAAATGAGATCCTCTTAGGCAGGCAATGCTTCTCATCTGGGAAGAAGCTAGTCCCCACTTTATAGCATCTCTAAGTGGCTGCAGATGTGGGATGGAAATCCCTAAGAATACTCAGTTAACATTGAGTGTATTTTGGCAAATATAAACTCTCTGACATGAACTAAGTCTCTGCTAGACCCTTGGTCTACATGAAGCCAATTTATATGAGCCATTAATTGTGATTCCAGTTGATTGTCTTGGCCCAGTTGCATGGTGGTAAGTGAACAGGCCGGCTTTATTATGTACTTTCTCAGATCAGTGGAATCACTGGGGAGTCTGTAGTCCTGTCCAGCTCTGTGTCATGATATAAAGTAGGTGGGCAGCAAGCCTGGAGGAACTTCTCTGTACGGTCCCCATAGCCTCCCTGAAACCCTCTCCTGATCATAATCCAGGTCTGAGGCTCATACTTTTGTTTTCCCACATAGGACCTTATAAAGCAGAGAGCAAATGAGTCTTGCTTAACAGGCTTTCGTAAGAGCAATAAACAAAGCCCAACCTGATTCTAAGGAAAAGCTAACATTTATTTCAGTTACATTTCTGGGTATGAAATTTTTTTTTAAGACAAAAACAAAACCCACACCATAGTCAGTGTTTGTGCCTTGACTGTTAGATGAAAACAGGCCAAACGGTTAGCACATTCAGGATGAAAGAGAGCCAAACTGTTCAACTGGTGAGTGCTATTCAGACTGGAATAAACTGATTGGAGTAAAAAAACAAAACAGTATCAATATATTTTAATTTTCACTTGGAATCAAACACTGGGGATTATGTACATCCTCAAATCAACTGAAATGGGTGGTCTCTGAATACTCTTCTGCTTCATATGCACTGACATTATTGACGGGCACTGGGTGAAACATGCCTTGTGGTCTCCACCACTGGGCCATGCTGGACAGGTTTCACCTCCTTCTCACAATGTGCATATTCCTAGGGCTGCACTGCCAATTTGCTATAATTAACTGTGCATTTACCTCTTAGAAGAATGTGCTTGCAGCCATGACAAAGTATGAGGAAGAGTAAAACATGACAATACACTGCTGCCTTTTTATATTCTATACATATTTCAGTGCATCTGTCATTTAAATATGCGTGACCTGGCATGTAATGTATTCAGACCTTTAATATTGATTTAATAAACGCTTAGCTGTAGTTCATACAGTATCAGGCATGCATATCAGACTTTCCTTTGTGTATAGCATTATATTAAAGTTGTAACCACATCATTCTTTTTTTCCATTGAGATTTTTAAAAATATATTTTATTGATTATGCTATTACAGTTGTCCCAAATTTTCCCTCTTTACCCCTTCTGCCTGGTGGCCCCCTTCCCTCCAGCAATTCCCTCACTTCATGTCAAGTTCTTTGGCTTCTCCATTTCCTATACTATTCTTATTATCCCCCTATTTTGTACCTACCAATTATGCTTCTTAATTCCTGCACCTTTCCCCCCATTCTCTTCCTTCTCCCTCCCAGATGAGAATCTTCCAAATGATCTCTTATCTATGATTCTGTTCGTGTTCTGGTTATTTGCTTAGTTTTTTTTTTTTAGATTCAGTTGTTGATAGTTGTGACTTTGTCACCATTTTAATGTTTACAGTTTTGATATTTTTTTTTTCTTAAATAAGTCCCTTTAATATTTCATGTAATAATGGCTTGGTGATGATGAACTCCTTTAGCTTTACTTTGTCTGGGAAGCACTTTATCTGCCCTTCCATTCTAAATGATAGTTTTGCTGGATAGAGTAATCTAGGTTGTAGTCCTTGTTTTTCTCCACCTTGACTATTTCTTGCCAGTCCCTTCTTGTCTGCAAATTTTCTTTTGAGAAATCAGCTGACAGTCTTATGGGAACTCCTTTGTAGGTAAATCTCTGCTTTTCTTTTGTTGATTTTAAGATTCTTTTTATCTTTAACCTTTGGCATTTTAAATATGATGTGTCTTGATATGGTCCTCTTTGGGTTCAACTTATTTAGGACTCTGTGCTTCCTGAACTTGTATGTCTATTTCTTTCACCAAATTTAGAGAAGTTTTCTTTCATTATTTTTTAAATAAGTTTTCAATTTCTTGCTCTTCCTCTTCTCCTTCTGGCACCCTTATGATTCAGTGTTGGTACATTTAGAGATACCCCAGAGGCTCCTTATACTATACTCATTTAAAAAAAATTTTTTTTTCCTTCTTGCTGTTTTGGTTGAATGCTTATTTCTTCCTTATGTTCCAAGTCATTGATTTGAACCCTGGATTCATCCCCTTCACTGTTGGTTCCCTGTAGATTTTTCTTCATTTTACTGAGTGTAACCTTCATTTCTTTCTGGGTCTTTTTTATGTTGTTGCCATACCCGATGGGTTTTTTGAGCATCCTGCTCAGCAGCATTTTTGAATTCTGCATCTGAAATGTTGGTTATCTCCATTTCATTTAGTTCTTTTTCTAGGGTTTTGTTCTGTTCTTTCATTTTGGCCATATTTCTTTGTCTCCCCAATTTGGCTGCCTCCATGTGTTTCAGTGTATTAGGTAGAGCTGCTTTGACTCCCTGTCTTGGTAGCATGGCCTATTGTAGAAAAGGTACCTGTGAATTATGTGGGGTGGAGCCTTAGGTAATCATTAAGGAGGGGCAACCCACTTCCCTGCTTTGTGGCTCTGTGTAGGGGGAGGATTCACAGAGGGGGAAATGTCACTGCCTGGCTTCTGGAGGTTTGTTGGGCACTTGATCTGTTTCTAGTTCCTTCACTCTAGTTGCCCTTCCCACTGTTGTCCTGGTGCTGAATCCCTGAGGGGGTCATTCTGTGTATGTCTTAAGTCTGCGTGGGCTTTTAAGTGAAGTCTCCTGAAAATCCGCCAATTTCTTCGGCTGTCCCAAACCTCACTGGTTTTTACAGCCAGAAGTTATGGGGATTTATCTTCCTGGCATGGGAACCCTGGGCAGTGCAGTCTGGCCTGGGGCTGGGATTGCTTGCTCCCAAGGTATCCCTCCTGATTTTTGTCCACCACATGTGAATGTGGAACTGCCCCTTCCACAGCTGCCTCCTCTCTGTGTCACACCACATCTCTGTGCTTTTCTACCTCTCCTACCATCTGGATGAACATGACATCTCTAAATCCTTGGTTGTCATACTTCCATACAGCTCGATTTTCTGATGGCTCTGGATGTTATTTGTTTTGAGGTCTAATTGTAATTCTTTCTGTGGTTGCATGAAGAGGTGAAGCGAATTTACCTATGCTCTCATCTTGACCAGAAGTCCAATATAACCATATCATTCTATACTTCAGGATTTTAGATAATGATTCTCCTCTTGTTTCTTTTGTCTGCTACCAGTTTTAATGTAGTCCACTGACAAATGTTTAAGAATATGTGCTTTCAGTGTTCTGATAAAAATAACCATCAAAATGTGAATAGACTCCACACTTCCTACATATTCCATTAGTCATTATTGCAGGAAAAGTGTGAATAATTTATTGGTGAAAAGTTTGAATTAATCCACTGACAATGTAAATCATGCTTAATGGTTCCTAACAGTATGGGACTTTGGGGAAAAAAAGTCATGCTCTTTATTAACAAGAATGAATCCTTGAAGGACCAAAAAATTCCACCTCCTACAGAAAAAGTCAGCATACAATCATCTAATGTATTTCCTTATAGTGTAATCTTGGGTAAACATTTCTTTTTTCATTATAAAAGGTGTTTTTAATTATATCAATTTTATATGGATTCTCCCACACTTATGTAATAAGGTAACATAATTTGTTTAAATTTTATTTTAAATGCACTTATTTTTAAAAGATCAGTTTTAGTTATATTTGAAAAAATTAAAAATATTTATGGTAAAAATTTAAATAATTAAAAAATACCAGTTTTACAGTTATATAGAATAGTTGTCTACATAGAAAAGGCAGATGGGAACAGGGATTAAGGTTAATGAGAAAGGGTTTTTGAAAATGAGGGTAGTAAGAAGAAGAGAAAATAAATGAATTAAGTTACTTTGATACCTTATATTCTAGGCAAGATCTAAGTGAAGTACAATAACAATTAAAAAGTTAAAATGGATTGAATGTTTATAATGTTATATGAACAGTGTTTTCCAGCGAGTCCTCAAAATGATCCTTCAAGATGGATGTGATGGTTTTTCCTGTTTTCAGAGGAGAAAACTGAGGCACAGCTTTGTTTGTTCAGGTCACACCACTTTTGAGTTAGTGCCAATATGAAGAAGTCGGAGTTCATGTTCTTCAGCACTATGCTGGCACAGGCTGTGGCTCCCCATCTCAGATATGCCTGCCCAGGCTCCACTGTCAATGGCCATGTTCTACGAAGATAACTAGTGAGATAATTTTCCAGAGTTATCTTTACTCATTGACTGCACTTTCTCAGTTCCCTTTCCCTGATCAGTCCTGCACTCAGACTTCTGCTCTCACCACTTTTTATTAAATAAGTTTTAATTTTGTAATAGTTTAAGACTCAAGAGAAGTAGCAACAAAAGGGCAGAGTTACTCTGTACCCTCCTCAGCACTTGATATTATCAGTATTTTTGTTTTAGCCACCCCAGTAGGTTTGTAATGGTATCTCCTTGTCACTTTCATTTGCATTCCCCTTATGGCTAAAGATACTGAAGCTCTTTTCAGGAGCTTACTTGGCATTGATATACTTCCTGGTAAAATACCTGCTTGTCTTTTGTCTAATTTCTAATTAGGTTGTTTATTAGTTTACCACTGAGTTTAGAAACTTCTTTATATGTTTTAGAAACAAGTCTTTGGTCAGGTATATGACTTGTGAGTATTTTTTCCCCAGTCTGTGATCTGTATTTTTAACTTCTTTTTTAAATTTTATTTTAGTCATTGTTCAAGTACAGTTTTCTGCCTTTTATTCCCATTCCAGCCCCCCCGCCATGTATTTTTAACTTCTTAACGGAGTCTTTCTTAGAGCAAAAGTTTTTAGTTTTTAAGAAGTCCAATTTGTTGATGATTTTCTCTTAGAAACAATGTCTTTAGTGTCATGTCTAAGAACTCCTTGCCTAACTCCAGGTCATGAAGATTTCCTCATGTTTATATCTAAAAGTTTTATGGTTTTGAATTTTATATTTATATTTATCTATGAGCTATTTTGAATTAAATATTAATTAAAGTGTGAAGTTTAGGTCAAGACCCCTTTTATTTTTTGCATATTCCAAACAGTGACAATCTTTCAAAAATATTTTCCACCTGTACTCCTTGAAATAGAAGATAATATTGTAGTTTTAATTTTTATTTTAAAAGATTCTTCTTATTACAAAAGTAATATATTCTCTGTGTAATAAATTTGGAAAATAATAAGACACCTCCTCCCCTATTTCCTTCTCCTCCTCCTCTTGTATTGTTTCTCTTTTTCCTAGTGTTCCTCTTCCACCTCCTTCTTTTCCTCCTCATTCATGGGAATGATGCGCACAAACTTTACAATGTGGTTTACTGCTGTGGAAGAAAGGGGAAGATGAGAGAGGGGCTTCAACAGATAGATGGATAGATAGAAAGACTGAAGCAAATATGGTAAAAAGTTTACATGTTTAATTTTGGTGCCAGGAATATAGGAGTTTATAATTTTTTCACTTATGTTCTATAGGATAGAAATGCTTCAAAAATAAAATGAAAATTAATAAAAGTTCTTAAGTCATCTACTTTCAGATAGAGACACTAACATTTATGATATTTATTATTAAATTATACTGAACTGGGCAGTCAAAGACAGAGTGCTCCACCATCTCAGAGATAGTAGAATGATCCTTTTTACTGTTTAAAATGCACCAGTGCTTTTATTAATAACATTAAACAAAAAGAGAATATATTATCCTGAATATTTGGGTAGGTGGTGGGTGGAAGATGAATGATATTTTCTCTAAGTCTCTTTATGGACATGCTATTCCTTGGTATATGTGACAGAATGAATAAATGACCTACATATACGGCAATTTGGGAGAATTTCCTGATGAGTTTAAGATAATAAGAGCAGGCAGATGAGCTGACTGGGAGCTATTAGCTCAGAATTTCCCTCAAGAGTCAAATCACACCTTTTATAGGTTTTCTGGGTTTCTTTTGCTGATGGGTTGGTTACATTTAGTATGTTCCTTTTTCAGACATCTTGGTCCCTTTCTGCCACCTGATTAGGCTCTGGAGACTTAATATTGAAGTATAAATATTAATAGGCTCTAAAGATAGAGGTGTCTATCAAAAAGGTATAGCATTTTAGATTTGTACTTTATAGTGGTGTCCATGTATAAGTGAAGCTGAGAATCAGGGCAATCATTTAGATGATTCAAGAAAAAAATTTTTGTAAGACTCCAATTACCTGGAAAGCTCAGGGCAAATCTATTTTTGGTACAACACATTCTTTTTTTTTTATTATTTTTTTAAGATTTCATTTATTTATTTTTAGAGAGGGGAGGGAGGGAGGGAGAGAGAGAGAGAGAGAGAGAGAGAGAGAAACATCAATGTGTGGTTACTGGTGGCCGTGGCCCGCAACCCAGGCATGTGCCCTGACTGGGAATCGAACCTATGATGCTATGGTTCAAAGCCCGCGCTCAATCCACCACGCCACGCCAGCCAAGGCAGTACAACACATTCTTACAGATACTTCATTTTGCACAGACATAAACAGATTGTATTAAATTGGACTTGTTTGCCTATACCCTAACACACATTGTTACACATATGCTTTTATATCCCTTTGTAAAAATAAGAGCAATACTTTTGCTCAGAAAATTTTCCTAATGTTGCAATCTTATCTCATCTTGGACAACCTCTTTCCCTCTGGATCTCCCTTTCCTTGGCTCTAGAATGCAGGGTTTGGATTTTATGAACTTTAAGCTATCCTTTATCTTCACGTTTTAAATAAAAACCCTTAGGAGTCCCCCTTCCTTTTCCAAAAAAAAGAATTTTTCTTAAAGCACTTAAGTTCACAGAAAATTAAGGGGAATGTGGAGATTTCCCATAAACCCCCTGCCTCCATATATGCATAATCTCCCCCATTATCAACATCCCTCACCAGAGTGGTACATTTGTTACAATTGATGAACCTAAACTGACACATCATAATCATCCAGAGCCTATAGTTTAGTTCACTCTTGGTATCATACATTCTGTGGGTTTGGACAAATATATGACGACATATGACCAACATGGTAGTATCAAATAGAGTATATTCTATGATCTAAAACTCCTCTGTGCACTGCTTATTTATCCTCTCGGTTCCCCCTCACCATACCCAACCTCTGCAACCACTCACCTTTCTACTGTCTCCAGAGGTCTGCCTTTTTCAGAATGTCATATAGTTGGAATTATAAAATATGTAGCCTTTTCAGAGAGGCTTATTTCACTTAGTAATATATATTTAAGCTTCCCTCATGTCTTTTCATGGCTTGATAGCTCATTTCTTTTTAGTACTGAGTAACAGTCCATTGTCTGGATGTACCAGCTTATTTATCCATTCACCTATTGAAGGACCTCTTGGTTGTTTCCAAGATTTGGCAATTGTAAGTAAAACTGTTACGGACATCCGTGTGCAGGTTTTTATGTGGACATGTTTTCAACTTCTTTGAATAAATACCGAAGAGTACAATTGCTGCATCACGTAAGAGTACGTTTAGTTTTATAAAAAAACATCAAGTCTGTCTCCCAAAGTGGCTGGATATGGGAAGTTTTCACCACAGAATTACAGCCAAGACAAAAATTCTATTTGCTTTAGGCCAAATGTAGCAGAACATGAGTTTCAAAAGTATTCACCACAGCTTACCTGGAGCCATGATTTCCAACCTTTTCTCTGTTGTGACATCCATGCAGTTCACATATGTGATTGATTCCCATGAGATTGCCCAGATATTAAAGAAATTTTCAGTTTTTTTCTCATACATCATTGGTACAACTGTTAACATTTACTGGCATCGTGGCAAGCTGAATTGCTTACTCAGCATAAACTGTGGTTATACATGGTTCTCATACATCCAAAGCAAATGAAGGAAAAAGGCATAGGATATGATTGAACTTCCTTTATATTTTCTCTAAAAAATAAAATGATTTTGAAATGTTGACACTTTATTGTTTGCAACGAATACACTATAGCATGCCACATGCTTGATAGTTACACTCTACTCTGTTCTGATAACACGTTTAAGGACTGCTAGCCTAGAGAACCCTGGCTATGCAGAATAAGCAAGCATTATGAGTTAATGAGATTTTACTACTACTGTTGGCAAGTGGAAGACCTGAATTAACCGCAGCATATTGGCTTCATTGGAGTGGGCTGTTGACCAACAGCAAGCACTATTGATTATGTTTCTACGAGAAATGCTTTGATGGAATTTTGAAATCAATACATCTATTTGCATTAGGACTTAAATCATTTGTCATTTTTATGGAGGTGATGGTCACCCAGCTGGGCATATAATTCGATAAATTATGGATAAGAATAATGAATGGACTTCATTTACATCAATTAAGATTTTTCAGAAGCTCTGGTTGGCTATCATTTCTGGAGAGTCTGGAGATTTAGAACTCAGACATATTTGAATAAATATTACATGCCAAGAATTGTGCTTGGGCAAGCTATATACATCTTAGAGATGAGAGAAAAGATGATTGTTTTTCTCTGGAACTCAGATGCTGTGTAAAGACCACAGAGGTGTAGTTACATGCAATGATGTCACTGACAAGATCTGCAAAACGGAGAAGGTGAAGACATGGAGGAGGACAGTGGCTCTCTCAAGTTTTTCTCCTGTGAAGAAATAAGTTAAACAACCACAAAAAATATTTAAAGTGGACCAATTTTATTTTTTCTTAAGAATAGCTGAATTAAATATTTTTCTTTAATATGAATTAATTTTTTATAGGAGCAGGGAACAATAAACTAAAGTAATAATATATGGAAGAAATAATGTAGACTTCATTTTTTTTCTTATGACATCTCAGGGCAAAAAGAAGACTTTTTAGTAGGACATTAAGAAAAACAAAGGAAAACCTTTGAGTAGATAAAATGGTAAGTGATATGTTACGTAATTTAGTGTGCAGTGTGGAGATGAAGTACTGGCTCATTTTTGTAAACAATGAAAGAATTGAGAGAATTTGATTACTGTTCCCTCAGGTAATACCTCAAATAATAAAGTGAATTTATCTATATTTATAATAAAATCAATTTGATGATTAGAATGAAGTTCTGGTAGCAGACTTCTCTGGGTTCTCTAGCAACAATGTGGATAATGGGTACTGGCTCTATCTAAAGAGTCCATCCATTAGTTTATTTATTTACTTAAGATCTATTATTGTCAGCAGTGCTAATAAGTCCTAGGGAGCACAATGAAAAAAAAATCAATGATTTTTCAGTCTATACTATGAGTGAATCTATTAACAACTAGCAGAAGCCATTCAAGAGGGAAAAATATTGCAGCAGCATTTTCCCCAATCTCCTCCTCTGCAAAAAAAAAATTATTTTTTAAATTTTATAATATTGATTATGCTATTACAGTTGTCCTGATTTTTCCCCCTTAGCCCCCCTCCACCCAGCACCCCACACTCCCTCTGGCAATCCCCACACCATTGTTCATGTCCATGGGTCATGCATGTAAGTTTGTTGGCTACTCCATTTCCTACACTGTACTTTATACCCCTATGGCTGTTCTGTAACTACTTCCTTGTGTTTCTTAATTCCCTCACCCCTTCATCCATTCCCCCACATCCTCCTTCCATCTGGTAACATTCAAAATGCTCTCTGTGTCCATGAGTCTGTCTCTGTTCTTGTTTGCTTAGCTTGTTTTTAGATTCAGTTGTTGAAAGGTATGTATTTATTGCCATTTTATTGTTCATAGTTTCGATCTTAGAGCTGGCAGTCCTATGGGAACTCCCCTGTAGGCAACCAACTGCCCTTCTCCTGCTGCTTTTAAGATTCTCTCCTTATTCCCAACTTTTGGCATTTTAATCATGATGTGTTTTGTTGGAGTGGGCCTCCTTGCATCCATCCTGCTTGGGACTCTGTGCTCCCTGGACTTGCATATCCATTCCTCCTCACCAAATTAGGCAAGCCTTCCTTCATCATTTTCTCAAACAGATTTCCAATTTCTTGCTCTCTCTTCTTTCTGATAAGCCCATGATGTGAATGTTGGAATGCTTGAAGTTGTCCCAGAGGCTGCCCACACTATTCTCATTTTTTTGGACTCTTTCTTCTTTTGTCACTCTGATTGGTTTTTTCTTGCCTCCTTTTGTACCAAATAACTGACCTGTTTCTCAGCTTTATCCACTCTACTTTTGTCTCCCTGTCAGTTGTTCTTCATTTCACTTAGTATGTCCTTTATTCCTGACTGGATCTTTTTTATGCTTTTGAGGTCATCGCTAAGTTCCTTGAACATTCCTACAACCAGTGTTTTGAACTTTGCATCTGATAGATTGCTCATCTCCATTCTGTTCAGTTCTTTTTCTTGAGTTTTGATCAGTTCTTTCATTGGGGCCATGTTTGTCTCCTCACCTTGGCAGCGTCCCTGTATCTGGTTCTATGCATTAGAACCAGGTAGAGCTGCCATGACCTCCTGTCTTGGTAGTGTGGTCTAATGTAACAGGTGTCCTATAGGGTCCAGGGGCATAGCCTCCCCTATCACCCAAGCTGGGCACTCAAGGTGTTCCCCTTGTGTGGGTTGAGTACACCCTCCTCTTGCAGTTGAGACTTGATTGCTGCTGGCAGGTCAATGGACGTGATTCACCCAGGCCAGTCAGCTGCAAGGGCTAGCTGTGACCACTGACCATCAATATCCACCCTCCATAGAGGATCAGCTGTGCAGGGGCAGGATGGTGGTGCTCCAGTGTGGTCTATAGCTGTTTACTCGGTGCATAGGCTCTGGAGTTTACTGGGTGGTGCAAGCCAAGACCAACCTCCACCCATGTTCAATGGTTGTAGGGGGCCAACCTGCACAAGCTCTAAAGCAATCTGAGATGGCTTCTACCTATGCTGGGCTTGGAGATTCCCAGGCAAAGCCAAGCCACAAATCCAGGCCAGCTGCTGCCAGTGCTGGGCTGGGGGACACCTAGCAGGAGGTATGGGGACTAGGGGCTTACTGAGACTGGCTGTGGCTTGTTTGGTAGGATTTAGGAAGTTGTGAAGCATGAGCACAAACCAGCCATTCATATAGAAAAGTTGTGGTTAACAGTTTGAGTGGGCCCATAAGTTGGGTGGAACAGAGCCTCAGGGTATCTCCAGGGAGGAGCAAACAGTATTAGGCAGGTTGATGGAGTCTTAGATATGGCATCCTCCTGTGGGCTCTGTGGCTCTGAGAGGGGAGGGCTCAGCAAAGGGACAATGGCCTCTGCCCCTCCTTTCTGTCTGGGAGAAAGCTGTCCCCCAGCTCTCACCTCAATGCCAGACACTTCAGTTCTTCCCTGTATGTCACTGGTGCCTTTCAAGCTGCTACCCCGCTGCTGGAGCTCAGAGGGAGTGAGTCAGAGTATGTATGGGTGGGGGTTCTTTAAGAGGAACTGCTTGGGACTCCAGAAGTTTCTTCCACTGACTCAGTCCCCACTGGTTTTTGCAGCCAGAGTTATGGGACTTATCTTCCTGACACTGGAACCCTGGACTGGGTGGCCTGGTGTGGGGCTGGGATTTCTTGCTCCCGAGATATCCCTCCCAAATTTTTGTCCACCACATGTGAATGTGGGACCAGCCCAGTCCACGTCTCTGTCCCTCCTATCAGTCTGGATGGCTGTGGTTTCTTTAATTCCGTAGTTGTCAGACTTCCATTCAACTCGATTCCTGACAGTTCTGAGTGACGATTGTTCTATATTTTAGTTGTAATTTTGATCAAAAAACATTTTTAAAAATTAAAAACAATTACAATATAGCTGAATCCTTGTAACTCAATGTTCATAGACACTGTTCCAAATACATAGGTATACCCACAGTTTCCCAAATACTCATATAGTTAAATATGATCATATGACTAATTGTGGTCAATGATTTGTGAGAAGAACTAGAATTGATGTGGATCACTTCTAGGTAAAAGCATTTATTAACAGGTGTGAAGCTCTCCAGTTCTCTCTTTTCGATTGTGGTGACCTGGAAGCCATGTGTTCTATATGGCATAGTTGTAAGGGGCAATTAGACTGTGTCCCCAAATCACCATTTTGAAGGGAGCCTGCTGAACAGCCTCTAGACTCATGGCAGACTTGCTATGTGTTAATCCACTGGGAGGTCATTGCTGTTGATTTTGCAGACAGCTTATCCTATGTTGATTAATAAACAGCCAATATCTGATATTCCATTGATACTGCCTTCAGATATCCTGGGATGAAACTCCTGAAGCCCATTGACTTTGTTCTAAAAAAAAGCTAGCGTCAACTTTCCATTTTTCAATTTCTTAGTTTATAAATTAAATACAGGATTTTAACCTTGATCTCGTCTATCTATCTCCTCATGACAAAGTTTTTACTGATGGCCCGATATTTTAGCTGGATAAAGAAAGTGTGCTAGACTGCAGATTAGGTGATTATTATCAAGCTTTACCTTGGTATTCCTGGCCTTTTTAAAAAATAAAACCTTTGTAACCTGAAATAAATCTGTTGAAGCTAACAGTAACATCAACACAAGCAATCACCACCTAAGAGAGACTGGAGCTGATAAGTACTCTGATGGCAATGGTATACTAACGTCAGCTAATATTTCTAATGGCATTTACTGTGTACCAAGCAGTGGTCTAATAAATCTTTTCTGTACCTTTACTCATTTAATTATTCAATTTATAGTTAATTATTTTATCCCTAATTTCCACCTGTCTTACTTCTACCTGTTGTGAAACCTTTCCCAACTCCTCCAGAAAAAATTGTCACTCCTTCTTCTGAGCTCCCTTATCACTTGGTACATACCTTTATTAAAGCACTTATAACATTATATATTGCAGTAATTTGTTGATGTATCCCAATTATCATATACTTTATAAGGGCTGTTTCTTGTTCAATTTTATATTCCCAAAGCTTATTATACATCATCTGTACCATCAATAAATGTATGCTGAATGACTGAATAAATAATGACCAAATGAGTGAATAAATAATTAAATTGTATGAGGCCTTTTGTTCTTAAGATTAAGAGAGAACTGCTGAATGAAAAATGAAAACATTTTATAGTTAAAACATAAAAAGATTTTCACAGCTTTGGGATAACCCTAAAAAATACTGAAAGTATTCTAGGCTTCATCTTCAAAACAACTTTTAATCAGATGTCTTCTTTGGTCTGGATATTCAGATGTGTCCCAAGGAGGGCAAGTGACAAAAGAGCATTTAGAAGAATTTATTTTCAAGGAGGATTCTCTTTTGTCCTTAGAAAGTGCTGTTTCATACCCTTGGGCATCTGGGAAGAAAATAGCCTAGGGCTCTTAGCAAGGCTCTAATTTTTTCATGATGAGCATTGTTATTATTTACTATTTAATCAGAAGTAAACAAATAATGCAACTAAAGGTTTTCTAGAGAGTTAAAGCCTCCCATGAGTCCACTAGAACTTTGACATAATTTTTACTGCAACAGGTTGACTTGAGGGTCATTGATGGGGACAGACTTTCCGGCGAAAGGAATGTCTCATGACACAGGTGAATATCCCTCACTGTGCTGTCAGCCTTACTACCATGAAAGCTCTGTGACCCTAAGGTCTAAAAGGGAAATAAAAACACAAATTCTTATTGCTACATTTAGTAATAGTAGTGCCAGGTAAGTTGCTAACAGGACCCATTTTAGCTTTTTAACTCCTTCCAGAATCTTCTCGAGAGTTGCTCTATTATCTCCATTTTTCAGACGAGAAAACTGGAGGCACAGAAAAGTTAAGTCCATTGCCCATGTACATGTGCACAGTTACCAAGGGGTCCTAAAGCCCAGCAGTTAACCTGCACACCGCGCAGCTCCCTCGTGAGTGGGAATATGGTCCCCTTAGTTTTTTCATTATTTCTGAGGTTAGGGGACAAGCTAGACTACTGCAGTGCTCATTCCTTTTAGCACTTTCTACAAAAAATGTCTTTTTCTCCTTTGTTTACTATGATTGGTCAGGAGGCTGGGAAAGCAAAACTTTTTCTGAGAATCCTTCACAAACCACAATTACAATTTGTGTTATGGCCTACAGTTGGGAAGTGGGACTTTACCCAATACAGTGATCCCTCACCTATTGCGGGAGTTACGTTCCAGAGACCCTGGTGAGAGGTGAAAATCCGCGAAGTAGCAGCGTTATATTTATTTTATTATTTATATATATTTCAAGGCTTAATAAACCTTTCCACACTCCTATAAACCTTTTCCACTCTCTTATTAACCTTTCCCACACTCTTGTAAACACTTCATATGGTCTTAAACACTTTCTACGCTCTTAAACCTATGTAATTTTAACAACATATAAAGTTCTATATGGGTACAGTATACCACAAAATCCCGCAATATAGCGAAAACTCCGCAGTACAGAATTAGATATATATATTTTTAAGAAACCCGTGATACAGTAAAGCCACAATAAGTGAACCGTGATACAGCAAGGGACAACTGTATCTCCTATTCAAGGGGGAAATGGAAGCTGCATGTGCAGGTATCTCATATATCAGTTTTTCATGATTCTCTGTGTGATTACATTTTAAAGAGGTCACATGTTTTGAAGCAAACCATTTAAAAAAGGAAGGGAGGGAGGAAGGAAGGAAGGAAGGAAGGAAGGCCAGTCAGTGAGTCTGGATTTCTATTTAGGTTTAGTGAATATCTGGAACTCTTTTCCAAAAGTGCTTTCTTTACATGTGGTTGGGTCATATTTTTTTTCAACAGCTCTTAGGTGCTTATAAAGAACTATATAATTATGGAGATTTCATCTTCGTGGTAAATTAAGAAGGGCACTCTACAAGTATCTGAGTACAGATTTGTATCAATAATAAGAACAGATTATGTTTTATAACTGAATTTTGATAATATTTATATAACTTATAAAGTACTTTTATTATTATATTAGATTTATAGAAACAGTTTGTAAGTACATAGGATTGGTATTCTTATTCTTACTTATAGATGAGGAAACAGATTCTAGTTAGGTTACATGACTTGACCAGGACAGCTGGGGACTCACATTTATGCTCTCACTTAAATTTCACAGTAGCAGCATTTTAGCATTTAACCTTCTTGCCCCAATGTGATCCAGCTCTGTGGCCGGCCTTGTTAGGAAGTGGGGGAGAATGGGAAGAATAGGAGAAGTAACATTTTTATAAACAACTGAAAGTTAACTCATGGGATCTGGAAACATCATGTCTGAAACAGAACTGACATCACAGTGTCACGTTTCATAAATAACTGGAAGTTAACTTGTGGGACCTGGAAACGTCAAGTGTTCGAAACAAAACTGACATTGCAATTTATGGTGCAGTTGTTGACTAGTTCTACTCATCTAGCTCAATGACTAAGGGTTTTAGATTCTCTCTCTGTCTTTTCCTTTCTGGAATTTGTTTAGCTATGGTGACATGATTCATTCAATAAATATTTACAGTGCTCTAATCCACTTGCCTGACAAATTTTCTCCCCCTAATGCCAACCTGGACCCATCTGGATTCTCACAGTAAATCTGAAAGGAGGAATTAAAGCTTTGGTTATATTATTGTTAGTTCAGTGCTGCCTGGCTCATTTGCTGACTTAATTGGCATTATAATTGGGAGCAAAAATTCACATTATTATCTATATACTATGGGTAAGGCATTATGCAAGCTGTTTGGGGTGAGTAGAAAATGAAAATGCAATTACACATTTTTTCCCTTGCCATTTTTTAAAAATTTTAATTATTGTTCAAGTACAGTTTTCTGCCTTTTACTCCTATTCTAGTTACACATTTTTTAAGGGAGCTTTTAGTCTACTAAAATAGTTTCTAGACCTAAAAATCATGTGCCAACTCATGTTTTTTCCTCTCAAGCAATGTGGATTATTGAGTATTCAAGACAGTGTAACTGGGAAAAAAGATGTATTTGTTTATTTAATAAATAGTGGGTGGCTACTATGTGATTAGGCAACACCCCAGGCCCTGTGGGTTCAATGTTGCCTGAGACCATCTTATCCCCTGACTTTACTCAAATGGGGAAACAATTTAAAAAGTAAATATAAACATTAATAAAATAGTACAACTTGTGTTAAGTGCAATGAAGCAAAAAAACACAAGGGGCTAAGAAATGGAAAAACAGATGTGAATAGGAGACTGCTGGATGTTCAGGAAAGCTGTTAGTGAGGGGAAATCAGGGGTTCTGTTTCGGCCATGTGAAGTTTGCCTGTGAAGTTTTCAGATGAAGCTGTCCAGGAGGCTGTGGTAGGTAGGAGTCTGGAGTTCAGAAGAGCAGCTTGGACTCAGGATAGAATTTCAGCATCCTCACCACATGGCCATTGGGAAGGATAAAGTTGTCTGGAGACTGAGTGTGGGGAGAGGTAAGGTTCAGGGCAGTCCTAAGGTGTTGCACTGAAAAGCATGTGGGTAGATGCTGAGCACTCAGCAAAGTTGACTTTGCTGAGAAGGGGCAGTGGGAACTGAGAAGGCCAGGAGAACGCCATGATGTGGAAACTAAGACAGTAGATTGTTTCATCGATTCAGGGGTGGACTTTGTCAAAAGATGCTAGAGGGTGTCAAAAAGACACAGATGTGTGTTCTGATATCTCTATCCTTTGAAGATGGATTTGAATCTTGAAATACTGGGAAGCACAAATAAGTGGGTAGATAGTTGGGAAAATAATACCTTGTGGGGCTATGCTTCTCTGGAGCCATTTTCAAAGCACATTAACATATATTTATTGCTTTCTCCACAAATATCCCTGTAAAGTGGCAGGTTGGGCATTGTTATTACCATTCCACTGATGAATAAGTAGAGGTTTGGTGTGACAGAAATTGCAGAGGTATTTATAGCTTTAAAATTCATGATCTCCTTGGCTGGATTGTATTTTTCAGTCCTTAGCTCCTTTCCTTGCAATCAGGCATGGGCATATGACTAGAGCTTGACATCGGAGTACAGGTAGAAACAAGATGTGTCACTCGTAGGCCAAACTATTACAAAGTGGCTGGGACTCCTCCATATTCTTTCTCTTCCCACTAGCAAGAAGCAGAGAACTTTAATGCCACCCTGAATGGAGGGGGTTTAAAACAGGAAGAGTCTGGATCTCTGAATCACCAAGAAAGCTGCCTGATGGCCAAGAATATCTGCACTGAACTGTCCTATGAGCATGAAATAATCTTTTATAAGCAATGAAATGTTGGTGTTTGCCACACACCTAGTGTTAACTAAACTAATATATATCTGGGAATACTGAATGTCTTGCACAGTATTCCATAGTAAGATAATAGCAGGGTGATGACCAAAAATTTTTACTCCTTGTTGAGGGTTCTGGTAGTCGATATTGTACATAAGGCACCATAGAATCTAGGAAGAGAGGATGCATTTTACAGAAAACTTTAAAGGTAGGCAAATAAATAGAATGCCAAATGCTCATTTAAAAACTATTGTATTAGATTTTGAAATAGGTAAAATTAATACACTTACCCAGGGTTTCTTAAATCTTTTGATTTATTGAAAAATAGTCTCCATTAGCTGCGTAATGTCATATTTTTTTTGTGGTACAAAACTGAAATGCACTTCTAACAGTGAGACATCAACAATGTGCGTAACATTTTATCCCAGATGGCTTTCTTTTTTGCCAGTTTCATGTGGAAATCAACAGCCTGTCTGAAAGAATGCCTAAATGCTCTTCCCAGGTCACAGTTCTCCTCCCATAACAAAACACTCATGTGTTTTTCTCTAAGAGGAGAGCTATGTTACAAGGCTAGAATCATTTTGGATGAAAGTATAATGTCTTTTCTAAAACAAAAATTCTAACAAAAGTATTAGATTTTATTTTTCAGAGGCTGATGATCTTATTCATGGACAATGATCAAGAATTTATTATTACCAGGCTTTTGGTTAGTGCTATTTTGGTCAGTACAATTCTAATATTTCCTTTTTAAATAATTACCAGTCGCTGTAGGAAATAATGCCAAACTTCCACAAGTAGCTTGTCATTTTAAAAAATACTTTCCCTGTTGGCTACCCTCTGTCCCTATCAACAGTTTGCAGCTCTCTACTGTACACAGCAGAAAACTTGCTATTTTGAACCAGATCTCAGGAAATGAAGTTGGAAATTTTCCTTTTAACTTGAAAAATCTCTCAGCATGTTTTCCGTGGTAAATTTGGTGACTCGGGAGCTCTCCACAGCGCAGAGAATGGCTGGGTGCACAGAGCGCAGCAGAAAAGCAAAGGCAGTGCCCTGAGGCAACTTCAAGGAATGTTCTTGTCCAGCCCTACAGACCCATGCTGTGGTCCCTCCTCTACCCCACACTCTTCTGTTATACGTTCTTTTTAAGTGCTGTGTGAGGCAAAGTCTTCCCGTTGCATCAAGAAGGGGCACGGGGATGAGCAGTGTGTATTTAGCAGCTCCGTCCCTGCAGGGGCTGGTGGAACTGAGGCAGAGCCTACTGGGGCCTAGTGCCCCCAAACTCGGACAGTCAGAGTGAAGCTATGACCAAGGATGGGCACTGAAATTAACTGTGTGAAGTCAAGGGCTTAGAAGGAGGATGCAGCACAAACAGAGCAGGACTGGGACCTAAGTAAGCCATTGCTTAATTACCAAAGCTAACTGTGGCCTATTTTTTTGAATGATATTTTCTCAAAACATACGTTTAGACCTGGGGGCAGTGGTGACGTTTGCCACCTCAAAATATTCAATGTTTGAATAGGGGTTGTTTTAAACTCGCTATTTTTGAGAAACAGACTCAGAAAAACGACTGACCTCCACCCTAACTGCTTAAAAGAATTTAGATAGAGGACCTGCTCCAGGAAGGGAGGTATTATCGTAGATAAGTACCGTTTAATATGACCTAGTGTGTGGCAGACAGGGAGGAATATAGCAAGGCCCTTTTGGTCAAACTACTCTGTGTGTCACTGTTAAAGACAGCCCAGCAAATATTTATCTCCTGAAGGTCTGCTTTTCCAACTCCATGTGAATTGCCTTTCTGCCCTTTGAAGTCCCAAACTATTACCTCCCCCCACATGCCCCACCTTTCTCCTTACCTCAAGATGGCATATAAACCCTAACTGCATCATTTTCTTCAGGACACCTATTCTTATGGTGTTGTCCCCCACGTACATACATAATGAATTTGGTTATTTTTTCCTGTTAATGTCATGTCAATTTGATTCTTAGATCATCCAGAAGAATTTAGAAAGACAGAACATTACTTTTTCCTCCCCCGCAGGAGACTCTTTCAGGGTTCCAGAGTGAGATGCCAGAAAGCACGCTCTGCCACAAACAGGGCTAGGATTTGCTCTAACATTCCCAGTTCCTTCTCTTGGCAGTGAGATCAGCTTGGGCAGCTGTAAAGCATTGCAATGGGAATTTGGGAATGTGGATCCAGCTGGTAGCTGAACCAAAATTCTGACCAAAGGAATGCTTTCTGCAGTTGGAGAAGCCCTAGGAAATGGGTGGAAGAAGCTCTCTACAACAGAAAAGTCTACAAAGCACTAGATCAGGTAGTGCACAGAATATTGAAATTAAGGTTTGAGATTGCTTTGCTGGGGGTTGGTATCTAGGAAAGGAAACATGTATTAAAGACCACAGTATTAGTTTAGTTCCCTTAGCCCTATATGACTACCAGGTGTTAACTTAAGAAATGCCCAAACCTGTAGAGAATTTTTATGAGTTTATTTGAGCAACTGCCAGAAGCAAAATCTCAACTGGTTGACGAAATGCTCTGGGGAATGGCAGTTCTGCAGCTTATTTTACACAATAGTATCAAAGGAGGAGACTTAGGGAGAGTTTCATAAAATCAACTGGGGGCAGATTGAAAGGGCGGGAGAAAGCAAAGCAAGGAAATCTCTGGGACTGGATAACAAGTAAAATGGGGAGAAATGTACTTCTTTTACCTTGGTGGGTACAGGATAGTTACTAAACATTTACAGAAGGGTCTGGAAAACATAACCATGATATTTCAAAGATATGTTATCTCAGATGCAAAAAAGAAAAAAGACAATACACAGGCTCACTTAAGGTAAAGACTGACCTTTTTCAAAGAAGCTACAAGCCTAGGATGTGACTACCTGCCATGACCCGCTTTTAGTCAGGAACTTTTATGTTCAGACCATCCTATGTAGTTACTTTCAGTCTCCGAGTCTGTGTGCCCCACTCTGCTGGCCTCCCCTGAGCTCATCTGGTTTAGTATGTGGCCCCTTTGTCTTCTACATGGACAGAAAAATTTTGTTTTATTTAATCAAAAGGAAAAAAACCATAAAGTCTTTATCAATTTTTCCCAGTTTCTTGCCTAAGAAACTCATTAACCAATAGACTTGACAGAGTAGCTCAGAGCACAAACACAGGCTGACTTCAAAGATGATGATACCTGAACATGGCAGCTTGGGCTCCCAGGCAAAGAGCGACATGTACAAATTTCTGGAGAGAGTGTCCAAGAAAAGAAATACAAAAGGAAACTGCTGGAGGGAACATGGGGAGTGTTCCTGTAGGGAACATGGGGAGACTGTGTTTCTATCCAACCACCTCCATTTCCTTGGTTTTTGAAACTATTTACAGTCAAGTTTAATTAAATTTTAATAGGATTATTGTGGAGAAAATGGGTTTTGTGAATGAACATTGTTAATACAAACAACACAAATAACGTGGATTTACACATTAAATCTATGAGAACAATTTGGAAGAGACATGTTGACTTTCTAGCATTATTTTTTCACTTCAAAATCACACTTGATATTTCAAGCATGTCTTAAGTGAATGCTGTTTTCCTCAAGATTTATCCTTTATTCTTTGCTAAACTTTTATATTTTCTCTAAGGGTAAAATTCAGTCCCAGAAGTGAACAAAATGAGGCTGATTCTAAAAGAAAGCATTTAGGAGAAGAAGAATTCTAATAAAAAGGAAAGTAATGGTCTCATCAGTTTCTTCCTTCTTCAGGTTATTGATGTCATTGCTTGAATTATGAGTTGTTACCCCACCCTATTAATTATAGGTCATAAGTTGGGAAAATTTTGTTGACTTATTAAAGTCCTAGGCCCAAAGTGTATGAAACCTATACCACCAACAATAACAAATCTAGCAAACATTCAGATTTGTCTCTCTCATTCTCTTCTGACATTTTGTTTTGGAGTTTAATCCAATGTCGAGTTTAATCCAATGTCAAATTCACCTACAAGTGATCACTTGCCCCTTTGAATACAATTAAATCTCAGGAATCCTATCCCATGGTTGTGGTTTGAAGCCTGTTTTCTTTTTTTCAGAAAATACTGTCTGGGGAACAATAAAGGGAAAACTTGTAAAATGTAAACAGAAGAATTTGACTGTTGATGCAGCTTCGAGTCCACAGTTCATTGGATTCATGTAGAGACTTCAGTTTGCCCCTAATTCTACTGGATCCAGAGTTTAGTTTGGGTTTTGCACAGCAATAGCAGAGAATGTATAGGCAGAGAATTTGTATCTTTTAATACCAACAGCTTCTATTTATTTTCTCTCCTTGTTTTCATGAACTTTAAGTGTGGATATTAAAAACTTCTGATAGTAAATAATCTCCATAATAAAGTCCTTCACTTAAGGATATAGTGACCAAATTTCAGGCATGCAGAATGCTTTTTTAAAAAAAATTCAATGTAATTTAGATACATAGAATTCTTGCCTTTATAAAATGAGTTATTATGATTCTATCACAAATGCAGAAAGAAATGGTAGAATTATAAAGAAAGTCTTTAGAGTACCTTTTGCTTCTTTACAGCTAGTGAAATTTGAGGTGGAAATAAATATTACTATGAAAGGCACAGATAGGTTCAGTTGAAATCAGCTATGAATGTCTACAAAACTGCTTAGAAAAACTTGGTTGCTAAATGTCATATTAATTTTTGTTAGTTATCCTTTCCAATACACTTGAGAAGTGGCTGGTATATTTGTTTCTTAAACATTAAATGTTAGATTATTTTATCAAGTTTACCAGAGTGAATGTGAGATAGTGAAAGTGAGATAGAAAAAAATGTTCCTAATAAGTGAATAAATAAGGAAATAAGCAAAAAAGTGACTGAATAAACAAACAAACACAGTATCTGAGAATGACTTCAGATACTTCTCACGGTGACCCAACTCTCATACTGTGAATGGGTAAGGAGCCATATAGTTTGGCACAAAATATCTGTCTGAACTTGAAGAAAAATAAATGTGTTCTTTCTTAAGTCTCAATAAGGCAACACTATGTCCATTTCCACCAGGCGGTTTGTATACATCATATTATTTCTTTTTCTTATTACTCGATATGGCATACTATAACTAAATGAACATATGATTCATAATAAGGAGACTTGGGCTGGAATCACAATTTTGCCACATTATTAGCATGGCAGTTAGTTTAACACCTCATTTTTCTGAGACTCAGTGTTCTTATTTATAAAGTGGAGATAATCATAATTCCCTCATAAAGACACTTTTGGAGATCAAGCCTAATAATGGTTACTAAGTGTACTGTGACCTGCAAAGAACTAGATAAACAGAAGAATTGTCAGCGGTTGTAACCATCGCTTTTTTTCACACAGACAAGATGTGAAGGTACCACTGAGGGGCACTAAGTGTATTAGGTTATTGTCACCAATTTGGAGGTGACAGAAACCTGATAATGAATGCCCCTTTATTTATGCTTAACTCGTTTCTCTTACTAACTTACTACACTGATCTAAGCAAATAATTAGAATTAGAAGTTAATTATGTTACAGAAATAATAATTAAAATATCAGTATACAATTTTGAATCCAATTCTCCTTGAGGTTAAACATCAGCAAAGACAACCTTTGTGAGATTATAGGAAAAGAGTTAAGAAACAAACACCCCAGTATTTAAATGCTTCTACAGCAGAACTGTGCAATCCTGATGTGGAGGCTCAAAAAACGGCAATCAATGTTTGGGGAGGAGGTGATATCCATTACCAGACAGCTTCTTATTTCAGTGGCTCATATGTCTGCACTGAGATGCTAACCTGTGGAAACACCTGAGACATTTACTCAGCCATGTAAGAGAATTCTGAAGCTGTTTTAACTGCCAGACAGGAAGGAGAGTAAAAAGTCCATTGGTTTCATCTAGTTAAGTCAATTATTGCTACCCCTGAGCGACATAAAGCCAAAATGATAAACACTAATTACAAAAATTCAAACCTACAATGAGCTAATGAAGTGTGTAAGTCCTCAAACCCTCCAACTGAGTCCATTACAAAGTGCACAATTAAGCTACTGTTATCCAACCAAGTAGACACCACTGAGCACACTCCTCATCAAACTACTCTGGGGCTCGGGCTGCAAACGGCCAGTTTCATACACCACTCCTCCAGTTTCAATAAACAAACACTTCTCTAGCAGTGGGCCAGGAGAGGAGGGATGGCTTGCTCTCAAACCCGAAGGGGATACTAGTCTTGCTTGCAGAGTAAACTGGGTTGGGGTGCAGCAAAGAAGCCTCTGCTTAGAGTCCTGGGGATCTGGCTCAGAAACACTGAGACCATTGTCTTTAGAGGCAACAAAAGGGGTTGTTGAAAAACCAGGCTTTAATAGAAAGCCAAAAATCTGTGCTTGTCATTTTGTGTTTATTTGACATTCAAGTATGGCAGTCATTCTCAGCTCTTGCTGCTGTTTATGTTTAAAGGAAAGCCCATAGCTATGGAATGGGAGCCAGTTCTCAATACCTCACTCTTAAAAAACAACAAAAACAAAAACAATGACAAAACCCTCTCCATCATTTCTATTCATAGGTCCCTTGAGTTCCTGTCCAAACCTTTGGGGCTGGCGAATGGCAAGTCAGCAGGCTCCTTAACACCAGAGCCTGCCAACCCTCCCGGACAGTTCTTTCATAATGAGATACACATTTGCATTTACTTGGAAGTGGGGGACAACATTCTTTTGCTATTGAGTCAGGTTTTCCTGTGCTATCATATTGTGTGTGCGCACGCGTGTGTATGTGGTTTTAGCGGGGCAGTTACTGTCTAATTGCAAGAGAAGGGGAAGTGTAATCATTGCGCTGTTTCAGTTTCTCGGTTAACAGTTAATTGGACCTCTGCTTTATAGGAAACAAAGCAAACCTAACTGCACGTTGCTGCAATTATGTAACCTTTACCCTGTTTAATTGAATGGGAACTGGAAGAGAGGGCGATGGAGTGGTGCTGGTCACTTGGCAGTTGACAAGGGTTACTACTATGTTAATTGGTGTCTAGAGAGCAAATCCATTTTTCTATGGTGATCAAATTAAGAATATTGTCATTCACTGAAATGAACCAATGCCCTTGACCTTTTAAAAGACAGAAAGGGAAGTGATTACAGCAAGTTGTTGGAACATAAAACTAAAATAAACCACTAGAACTGATGTGTGTGATATCAATACCTTACATTTGAACGGTGATTTACATTTTTCATATGCTTTTCATTGATGTTACTACAAATTACTTTATGGCTATAGTAATTTATATCTCATTATATCACTGTATTTCATAATCACAATAAATCTGTAAAGAACCTAAAATAGGCATTCGTACTCTCAAAGAGAAATTGGTAGGGAATGAGAAGTTAAGTGATTTGCCCAGGGTCAAATGAACTGGCCTACCACCCAGATCTCTTGATTCCTAGAGATATAGTATTTTTTATTGTATCTGACTTCGTGAAATGTTGATGGGTAGTCAAAACATAATGATTTAACAACAGAAAGAGTATGATTACATGTCATCCTATAGAAACATCTCTAAGGGATATCCTGGTTTTTAGCTCACCCAGTTCTGACCTGGAGAAAGAACAAATGCTAGAGAGTCACTACTTCTTTCCACGAGCCCAAGCAAGGGCACACGGTGCGTTCCTCTCCAGCCTGCAGCGACCCCCTTCTTTTTTTGGCCATTAAAATGAATTTTCACTTTTCATTGAAGCCTTTCACTTAATTCTGTTTCCAATCAATTTAGGACAATGACTCTCTTATACATCAACTCTTAACTTCAAAGGAGTTGCCTTTCCTTAAACCATTGTTTCATAGGTTATAACCAAACCCAAATGCCATCTTCTTCTATTCATATTAAAAATATTCACAATAAAGAATCATCTCAACAAAAGTATTGCTAGAGCTGCTGGTCAATCAAAATCTCTTAATCCAATTTCTCAAGACCCAATGGAAGGTGATGAACAGAAAGTAACTATAGTCTCCTATAAAATTCCAATTAGACCCAATAGATGTCTGAAGTGTAACTGTTCTGTGGATAATGTGGACCTGCCTTGGTCAATAAAGGAAGAGGCTGATGGGTCCTTATACCTTGAAAAGTTAGTTTTTCAATAAATATTTGTTGATGGTGAACAACATGACTGAAATGTTTCTCTTTGGAGTTTTATTTTATTTTCCCAAACATCTTTACAAATGGTACATTTTGTAGAATGCTGAATATAAATATTTAAGAGACTCAGTAAAACTCTAGCTCTGAGCACTTCCTGCTTCCAAACTTTGTTTGTTTTCCAGTGAGAATGTATAGTGATCCATTTTAAACTCTGGCTTGTATGGATTTAGACAAGGCTCCCCTGGAGGTAGGAATGCCAGGGCAAGAATTAACCAGATTGTAATCTCTGTGCCTGGCAGTCTGACACCACTTGTAAACTCTGCCAAAATTCCTTTGGAAGCAGATGTTCTTAGAAGGGGAATGGTAATCATTTATCCTCCTACATTTGTTCAGTAAATGCTGACCCATGAGAAATACAGGGGTTTAGGTTATGGTTACAAACAATTCACCAGGGATATACCTTTTCAGAGAGAATAAACATGATTATTCCAGAATATTTTTTCCTCTCTCCCAGCATTTCTTATGTTTTAATTCAAGCTTTCCCAAATACTTATTGTTGGGAAAGAGTTGTCATATATTTGCCCCACTTTCTGCAATAGCTCCTGTGTTAACCTGTGGGTACTTTGTAGGTCCTAGTAATATTTTCTAATTTCTGGCCCAGCATCCAAACATAATCTTCAAGCCCTCCTCCTTATATTTTTCAATTATCTCTTTCAGCCAGAAAAAGCACAATTAAAACATAAAACTCCAAAAGGGCCAAATCTGTCAATGACTTATAAACAAGGAAAGCTGGGTCCCATGGCAGCACTGTGATTACAGTGGCCTTTGGTACTTGCAATGAATGGCTATGTATCAGGAGATTGTTGCCTCTGATATAAAAATATCAAGATTGTAATTTTTGCATTCAAGAAATGTATGCTATTGTACATAAAGCTGAGTAAAACTGATGTAAGACTGATTTATACTTGTCTAAATCTCCAGCCAAAAATTTCTTTATTGGCAGTTACTACTGAACTGAGTGAGTAATCAACTACTGGTAAGTATGAAGGTTTATTCAGAGGTGAACTCTTCAGGCGATGGCTGAAATATCCTACCAAGGAAGTCTGGGGACCTGTTACGTAATTTGTGCTGTGATCTATCATTTTGCTGGGTCATCAGAATCTACTTATGTATTTCAAAGCTTGAGTTATTTAGACAATTAAAAAAGAAAATATGTTAGAACAAATTTCTTCCAGAAGATGCAGGACAGGGGCATTCTATAATGTCATATATAAATCCCACCATAACACAGCTATTCCAGAAATATGAAGGTGGTACTCTGTTTTGCTTAATTGAGAACACAAGCCTTTCCAGCATGTATCTGATTCGATAAATGAAAACAGTTGCTAAGGGCCAGACTGTATGCTCCCTCAGGGGAGCCTTAGCTTATATGTTTTTTTCCAGTCTTTTCCAACACACCATGGAGATCACTGTGTGTGAGAATGGGCACTGGCCAGAACAATGAAATGGTGAAAGCAGGTCTGAGTCCTAGCCCACACCCCACTGAACTCATGTCTAAAGAATTCGATTCTGCACTTAGATAAACTGAATAATGTCCTGTCTTCAAAGAAAATGGAAGGCAAGTTAATGACCTAGTGAAAATTCCTGAGGTAACCTCAAGAATAAATTCTCATAGTTAATCACTATCTTTAAAAAGAAAAAGCTCAATATCAATTGTGCCAAAATTCAACTTGATTTTTGCTGACTTTCTTTAGCATCTAGTTGTTTAAACAATTCTCACCCACAGGTGATCTCACTGTAGGCACCCCAAAATGGGTGATCTCAATGTAGACACCCCTGCAGCTGATATCCTGGTGGGATATCAGAATGTGCTCCTGCTAAAAGTTAAACTTTTGATTTGAAAGATACATTCGTGGCGGAATAAGCATTTTTTGTTCTCCAAATGTCCCACTCTAGAGGGACATCTTACTTGCTTTATGATGCAGAAATCACTTGAGATTTACCTGCCTGAGTGCTTCAGGGGTCTTTGCTTACTTTTTGGGGGCAACCAATCACTCTGATTTGATGGGGATGAGGCATTTCTCAGGACTTGAGGATTTCAGTGCTAAAAATGGATCGGTCTCAGCCAAGCTGCTGAATCACTTTCTAAGAAAAGTCCCAGCTTTTGGGGTAGCAATATTTCTATCAGACAAAATAGACTTCAAAACAAAGGCCATAACAAGAGACAAAGAAGGTCAATCCATAATATTTAAGGGTGTTGTTCAATAAGAGGATATAACCCTTGTAAACGTATATGTATCCAAAGTAGGAGCACCTAAATATATAAAGAAAATCTTGGAGGACTACAATAAGGTGATCAACAGCAATAGAGTCATCATAGGGGATTTTAACACCCCACTGTCAACAATGGATAGATTGTCCAAACAAAAAATTAACAAGGATATTGTGCTATTGAATGACACCCTAGATCAATGGACTAAATTGATATTTATAGAACATTTCACCTCAAAGAAGCAAAGTATACATTCTTTTCAAATGCATAAGGACCATTTTCAAAGACAGACCACATGGTAGTACACAAAATAAGCCTCAAAAAAGTCAAGAAAATAGAAATCATATCAAGCATCTTCTCACACCACAATGGCTTGAAACTACAAACCAACCTCAAGGAAAAAATTCAAAAACATTCAAATACATGGAGACAGAATAACACGTTATTAAATAATGAATGGGTTAACGATATGATCAAGGAAGAAATAAAAAAAAGTACCTAGAAACAAATGAAAGTGAACACACAACAACCCAAAACTTATGGGACACAGCAAAGGAAGTCCTGAGAGGGAAGTTCATAGCAATACAGGCCTACCTAAAAAAAGACAGAAACATTTCAAATTAACAACCTAACCCCGCATCTACAGGAACAACAAACAAAGCCCAGAGTGAGTAGAAGGAAGGAAATAATCAAAATCAGAGCAGAATTAAATGACATAGAGACTAAAAAAACAATTCAAAGGATCAATGAATCCAGGAGCTGGTTCTTTGAAAATACAAACAAAATTGACAAACTTTTAACCAGACTCATCAAGAAAAAGAGGGAGAGGACCCAAATAAAGAAAAAAAAATGAAAGAGAAGTAACAACAATTACCACAGAAATACAAAGGATTGTAAGAAATTACTATGAACTATATGCCAAGAAATTGTACAATCTGAGCAAAATGTATACATTTCTAGAAACATACAACCTTCCAAAACTGAATCAAAAAGAAGCAGAAAGGCTGAATAGACCAAATAACTAGCGAAATTGAGACAGTAGTTAAAAAACTCCCAGCACACAAAAGCCCTGGACTGGATGGCTTCACAGGTGAATTTTACCAAACATTCAAAGAGGAACAAACTCCTAACCTTCTTAAACTGTTCCAGAAAATTAAAGAAGAGGGAAGACTCCCAAACTCTTTTTACAAGGCCAGTAATCCCACTGCCGGGGATTATACCCTAAGAATCCTGAAACACCAATTCAAAACAACCTATGCACCCCAATGTACATACCAGGATTATTAACAATAGCCAAGTGCTGGAAACAACCTAAGTGCCCATCAGTAAATGAGTGGATCACAAACTGTGGTACATTTACGTAATGGAATACTATACAGCAGAAAGAAAGAAGGAACTCCCACCTTTTGTGACAGCATGGATGGAACTGGAGAATATTATGCTGAGTGAAATAAGCCAGGCAGTGAAAGACAAATACCATATGATCTCCCTTATAAGAAGAATTTAATGAACAAAATAAACCAACAAGTAAAGTAGAACCAGTGACATCAACACATGGGACAGACTGACAGCGGCCAGAGTGAATAATGGTGGAAAGAAGGGGAAGGGACTAGTCAAAGAATATGAATGACCAGTGGACATGGACAATGGTGTGGAGATTGACTGTGGGACTGTGGGGTGGGTTGGGCAGAGGAGGGCAAAGGGGGAAAAACTGGGACAACTGTAACAGAATAACAACAAGAACAAAAGAAAAAAAGGAAAAGTTCCAGCTTTGTTTTCAGGTAATTTTGTAAGTCAGTAGGTCAGAATACAAATCAATGTTTCCACTTGTTAGAACAAGCCTCACTTCTACCTAGCTTTGGAGCACATGGTGGCCTCCTCAGTCTCCCACTTCTAGTGCTTACCAGAGTCTAATTCAAATAGACTTTCATCTATCCCATAGCTCCCATTAAAAATCCTGGTTGTGCCCTGGCCACTGTGGCTCAGTGGATTGAGCACTGGCCTGCGAACCAAAGGGTCGCTGGTTTGATTCCCAGTCAGGGAGCATGCCTGCATTGCAGGCCAGGTCCCCAACATGGGGCACATGAGAGGCAACCATGCATTGATGTTTCTGTTCCTTTTTCCCTCTTTTCTTCTCTGGCTAAAAACAAATAGATAAAATCTTTAAAAAAAAAAGCACACAAAAAATCCTGGTTGTGACTTCTGATATTTAGAAGAGTAGTGTGAGGAATGATGTATCTTCCTTATTTTCTTCATTTTTTCTATATTTATTGCTCAACCACTTTGCATCAGATACTGGGTTAGGTGATGTTCTAAATGAAGGCAGGCCCCGATTCACACAGGCTTCGAGTCTGGTAAGGCAAATATGTAAACAGATATTTATAAAGTTTTGTCCCTTCATCAGGATAGGCCAGGACAAAACTATAGCATTGGAATAAACTTGTTAGCTTTACACTAATCACAATTGCAGACTTGCAATTTAGCATTAGGCTAAGTGGTGATAATGAAGAATGACTTTGTGCTTTTCTAGAAAACAAAATAAAAAACTATCCCTTATACTGTTCAATGCTCATAATACAGAGACTTTAACAATGGCTGGAAAAACATGTTTCTGCTGTTGAACAAGTACCCTTGTTTGTAGTGGACAGTGAGAACCAGGAAACTAAGTTTTACATGAAGTTTTCAGTGTCTTTTCTTAGCCTTGACTTAGACTTCCTGGTAAAATTATGCCCTTCTTATTACCCTGTTAAAATATTTGTATCTCTCTCTATCAAGAGATTTCTTGAATATCTTTGCAATAGAGAGGAAATATTTCTCTCTTCTCTGATGCTAACCCCCCAAAGGCAGCATTTTTAAAAAACCCATAAAAATTTTTGTTTTTCAGAGGACCATTGTTCCCAAGTTGGCTATGAACCAGTGAAGAGGTTCTAAACCCCCGCGGCTCCAATGTTCTACAACCAGACCTGGCCCAGTACTCATGGTTTATGTTGAAGAAGTCTCAGAGGAATATTTTGGGCAGGAGGTAGTTCTTGGAGTACATCATATTCTTGCTTCAAGGTCTGATGTCTTAGAAAAAAATTGGTACTGAAAATTTCTACTCACCCTTCCATAGCCTCCCAGTTTTCCTTTACTAGTTGAAACAATGTTTAAAACAAAAAAATATTCTAAAGTTTAATATGTTACACTATCAGGTGTAAGGGCAACCAGAAGACATCAGCAGGAATCAAACCAAAGTCAAGGAACCGAGTACAACTCCTTGGATGAATTTTAGTGCTGGCTAATGCCAGATCTGGAGGGGTGCATCCCAGTTCACTTATCCCCAGAGAGAGGGAAAAGCCCGCTTTTGAAACGCCTCCCAGAAGCGCACTATCTTCTTATAAGCTGGAAATTTCTTGTGCTTTCCCCTGTTTCCTGTTGATAGCATGCTCCCCCTTCCCCTCCAATTTCAGCCTTGTCTGCAGATTTTTTCACAAAAGAAGACAACTCCCTAGGTTATACTTCTGGATGACTAAGCGCTCCTGAAATCAGTACTGTGTGGATTAAATGTAAATAAAACAGTTTTTGAAAGTTGTAAAGGATTGTACACATGTTATTTTTCCTCAGTGTCTAGAATTTGGGAGGAAAGAAAAGAAGGAAGAAGAGGAAGAGAAGGAAGGAGAGAGTTATGGATTTTTGGCCTTGAGATGCTTATAAATTTGTGGTGGAGAAGCAGAACAAATGACCTGAAATGGTACTGGAAAAGGGGGAACTTCACTCATACAGTTAACGTCCTGCTGAGCATTCTGATTACTAGTCAAGTTTGCTTGGAAGTGGCCCTAAAAGTTACAATCCTTCTTAGTGAGACATTAAGGAATTTTGTTAAGAAAAAATAAAAAAAGTAAGAAAATGAGTGGAGGAAGGCCATAGCTGGTACATTTTTAAAAAAGGATCCCAATACATGCAATTTTCTGTCAATTAGAAGAGTAATTTAACTCCTTGGTAACTCATCTTCTGTCTAAGTAAAAAAAATGCTAAAAACTAAAAAACTCTTTCCATTGCTTAAAAATGCCACTTGGTTTAAAAGTATTTCACATTCAATTCTTACGACTTTTGATATAAAAAAACCTCGAAAACTTTATTATTTCCATCATAAAATTAACTCATATTCATTTTAGATTATGCAGAAATACAGATGGAAGAATATTTTTTTTAAATATTTTATTTATTTATTTTTAGAGAGGGAAGGGACGGGGGGGGGGGGAGAGAGAGAGAGAGAGAGAGAAACATCATTTTACGGTTGCTGGGAGACATGGCCTGCAACCTAGGCATGTGCCCCGACTGGGAATCGAACCTGAGATGCCTGGTTCGCAGCCCGCGCTCAATCCACTGAGCTACACCAGCCAGGGCGGAAGAAAGAATATTTTAAAAATTTGTCTAAAAAGCCATTACCCAAGGACAACTACTGTTAACACTTTATTTTCTACTATTTTTCTTTTTAAAAATCAAAATTATGCTTACATGGTCTAAGATAAATCAGTTTCCCTAAATTCCCTTTCTCAGAAACAAATAATTTTTAACGTTTTTTTTTTTAGCTTTTTCATTTCGCATTTACCTCTACATAACATCTTGTATTGATGATTGATTGCAAAGCGTGGCGCTCTGCCCCACCCACCCACCCTCCCCCGGGACCCCTCAACGCCAAGACGGTCCAGCACCCCGAGGCACCATCTGGCAGGCTTTCTCACCGAGGGCCCCCCCATCCACGCCATCATCCCCCATCGGGCCGCAAAGGCCTTCGGGGAAACCGAGCGGCCCAGGCCAGGCAGTAGAAGCCTGCGCAGCCTCAGGCTCGTCTCCTTTGCACCACGGGGGGCTCAGCCAAAGTTTCTGCAGGGACCGATGCCGCTCCGTCGAGAAAAAGCAAAAGGCCCGGCCTAACACCCAAACACACCCGTCCAAGCGTGGCCCGCGGCGTGCACCCGCCACTCCAGGGTCTGCCCCCAAGCCCCCGCAGTAGGCCCGGGAAGCACCCAGGCCAAGGAGGGCAGGCGCACCTCCTTACCGACGTGACGCCACCCAGCGGTAGCCCGTGGGGTCGCCGGGGACCGGAAGGACGGCTTCGCTCCCCACGAGGTCTCGGAGGGCGACCGGGAACGCTTTGGGGGCACCGCGGGAGACCAGTGAGACGCGGCGACGGCCCCTGGAGGAGCGTGGCGGCCGTACCCTCGGTGGGGAGGATCTCTCGCGTGCGCAGCCGAGAGGCGGGCGAGACTCCGGGGTGAGAAGAGCGGCCCTGGCACGGCGTGGCTTAGGCCCGGCTGGGAGAGCGCGGCGCCACCACGTCAGTGTCTTCGCGCACTTAAATTTTAGGCGTCACCTAGGGATTCCTCCTTATGGAAGATGAGAAGTGAGCTCTCTCCCTCTCCCTTGTGCATGTTCGCATCCCATTTCTTATGTTCCCAGTAGAGTTACGTGTGGCTTTGTTGATACGCTTCAGTGCTTACATTATTTTTATTAATATGCGTAAGCTACTTGGAGGTGAGAGTCGAGACTGAGCTCTGTGGTGTACTATGATTACTTTTACTTTTCTTACACAACTCAGTAATTAATAATTATCTTGTTTTGCTTTTTTATTCCTTTTCTAGATATAAACAGGAATAGGTTCAGGTTTTGTTGGCATGAACGTTCTATAGTTTTGGGAACTCATTATGAAAAAGAGTACAAATTACAAGGTTTCAAAAGGTGGAAGGAGCCTGGATCCCGAAATCACTATTTGGTGGGGAGCCTGTTTATCAGGAACTCCCCTTTTGGGCCTTATCCTGTACACAGCCATTATTCTATATGCGTTTGTTTTAGCAGCTGGTATATCTTATCTAATTTCCTCAGCGTAGCTCATTCTTCCTCCAAGGTGCTATTTTTTTCTCTTTGTTTTGGTCTCTGTCACTCATGTTAAAAAGCTTTTCTCAAATGTCTGGTTATACTTGGTTGTCTGCTCTTATGTAAGAGTGGGGGTCTAAATAGCTGATTGGTAGTTTTGACATCTGAGCTTTTATGTCAGGTGCTGTGGTTGCCTCCACGTTGGCATTTTTAGGGCTTTTTTTGGAGTGGGGGGATTTGTTAGATTCTGCAGAGAGGGCTCTTTCATCTTGTGCCCAAAGATAAATGCCCAGTGTTCTGTGTGTTAGTGGGGAAAGCCAGCTGCAGGGTCCGAGAATTTAGTGTTTTTACCACTAAATCTCACTTGTGTAATAGTGTTTTAATTTCCACTCTTTCATTGCTAATGGAGTTGAATAGATTCCCTTATATTTATGTTTACATTAAATTCATTTTTGTGTGAGTTTTCTTAAAACAAAAACTCTTGCCCCCATTTTATGAATGAGGATGGAAAATTTCACAAAGGAAAAAGGGAAAGGTGGTGACATAAAGTGAGCTTCCATCATGTTCAGAAACCTTGCTAGGTACTTTACATATATTGTTGCCTTAAATTTAGCTTTCAGAACAACCAATAGATAATGTCAAATGAAGACACGTTGTCGTAAGATGGGAGAGGTTTTCTTTTTAACTTTCTTTTTATGCATACAGAGGGCTGGAGAGAGTTTTATAATTTAGTCTTTCTTCCTCTGAAATATAAATGAGGCAGGTGACATGACAAAATCAATAAAAGAAAGGCTTCTCTTTCAAAATTAACAATTAGTATACCATTTTCATTTAAAAAGTTCCATCTTGAAGAGTTAATAGGGGGGATGTTAACTTGATTGTTGTCGAGTTATTGTGCCTTTAACAATACGTAAGCTGTCAGTGCTGTCTGTGGGTTGCTTTCCCCAAATGGGAATGAAGGAAGGGGGCTGGCCTGTGCGGGAGTAAGGAGGTAGAATTCAGAGTCAACCCTGTGGATTTATTATGCTGCACAACAACTCCTCCAGGGCCCTGAGGGGAAAAGCAAACAGGAATTTTCACTTAGTGTTCCTTAACATTTCATTAAGAACATAGAAATTGGGAATAGCAAAGAGATTCTTCAAATGTGGTTGAATTAACTCAATTCAAAAACACAGGAATTCTGGCCAAGATGGAGGTGTGGGTAGACAAACTGTGCCTCCTTGCACAACCAAAGTAAGGACAACAATTTAGAAACAAAAAACAACCAGTACCGACAGAAAACTGAACTGTATGGAAGTCGAACAACCAAGGAGTTAAAGTAGACACATTCCTGTAGACTGGTAGGAGGGGTGGAGGTGGAGAGGGGTCGTGGCAAAGTGGTGGCTGGCAGACCCAGGGAGGTGGTGGACTGTGGAGGTGCTTGGCGCACAAGGTGGCTGGTGGACTGGGCCAGGAGGTTCCACATTCATGTGCAGATAAACCAGGTGAAACTGGGGAGGGAGACAGACTGTGCAACCCAGGGTCCCAGGGCGGGGAAATAAGGCCTTAAAATACCGATTGAAAACACCTGTGGGGGTTGAGGTGCTGGAAGACTTACAGCCTCACAGGAGAGTTCGTTGAGAGACCCACAGGGTCCTACAATGTACACAAACACAGCCACCCAGGAGTCAGCACCAGAAAGGCCCAATTTGCTTGTGGGAAGCAGGGGAAGTGACTGCAATCTGGCAGAGAGTGGAGCAAGCGCCATTGTTCCCTCTCTGATCCCTCCCCCACATACAGTGTCACAGCCCAGTGACTGGGTTGCCCCGCCCTGGTGAACAGCTAAGGCTCTGCCCCTCACTATATGACAGGCGAGCTGAGACACACAAAAAAAGGCCCAAATGAAAGAACAGGTCAAAGTGCCAGAACAAATACAACTAAGCGATGAAGAGATAGCCAATATCAGATGCACAGTTCAAAACACTGGTAATCAGGAAGCTCACAGAATTGGTTGAATTTGGTCACAAATTAGATGAAACAATGAAGGCTATGCTAAGTGAAATAAAGGAAAATATACAGGGAACCAATAGTGATGGGAAGGAAACTGGAACTCAAATCAATGGAGTAGACCAGGAGGAAGAAAGAAACATCCAATCAGAAAAGAATGAAGAATCAAGAATTCAAAAAAATGAGGAGAGGCTTAGGAATCTCCAGGACACCTTGAAATGTTCCAACATCCGAATTATAGGGATACCAGAAGGAGAAGAGGAAGAGCAACAAGTGGAAAACTTATTTGAACAAATAATAAAGGAGAACTTCCCCATTTTGGCAAAGGAAATAGACTTCCAGGAAGTCCAGGAAGCTCAGAGTGTCCTAAAGAAGTTGGACCCAAGGAGGAACACACCAAGGCACATCATAATTACATTACCCAAGATGAAAGATAAGGAGAGAATCTTAAAGGAGAAAAGGAGAAAAGGAGACAGTTACCTACAAAGGAGTTCCCATTAGACTGTCAGCTGCTTTCTCAAAAGAGACTTTACAGGCAAGAAGGGGCTGGAAAAAAGTATTCCAAGTCATAAAAGGCAAGGACCTACATCCAAGATTGCTCTATCCAACAGTGCTTTCAGTTAGAATGGAAGGACAGATAAAGTGCTTCTCAGATAAGGTCAAGTTAAAGGAGTTCATCATCACCAAGCCCTTATTATATGAAATGTTAAAGGGACTTATCTAAGAAAAAGAAAATCAAAAACATGTACAGTAAAATGACAGCAAACTCACAATTATTAACAACCACACCAAAAACAAAAACAAAAGCAAACTAAGCAAACAACTAGAACAGGAACACAACCACAGAAATGGAGATCACATGGAGGGTTATCAGTGGGGGAGTGGGAGGGAGAGGGGGGAAAAGGCACAGAGAATAAGTAGCATAAATGGTAGGTAGAAAATAGACAGGGGGAGGTTAAGAATAGTATAGGAAATGTAGAAGCCAAAGAACTTTTATGTATGATCCACGGACATGAACTAACGGGGCTGGGGGAATGTGGGTGGGAGGGGGTGTGTAGGGTGAAGGGGAATAAAGGGGGGAAAATGGGACAACTGTAATAGCATAATAAATAAAATATATTTAAAAAAATAAAGTAAGCACTAAATATATTAGCTGTTAGTGTCCAAACCCACATCCATATTGACTATAATGAGGTTTTCCATTAAAAATAAAATCATGTTGCCAAAGGTGAGATATTTTGCTTCTGTTGCTTAATACCCAATTGACAGATCCTGCTTCACGTTGCAAATGCTGACTTGGCTTTCTCCTTTGAACAGATAGATATCATGTTACTCTAGGAAAGATTCACTGAAGCAAAGGAGTAAAATATACAAGATATAGTGTTTTTAAAAACATTTTTTAATGAAGAAATAATTCCATTCCAAAATATAGACACACAATTAAATAGTTTAATCACTTCAAAATATAACATGTCCCCAGGAAGTTCCAACACACACACACACACACACAAAACAATACTTAACAGCAATACAAAAACCCCATACAATAGTAGTTTTGTTACAATACCAATGAATATTGTGAAATCTTTAGGGTTTCTGAATTGGTTACTTCAAATGTTGTCAAATTACAGTAGTCATAATTAAAAATGTCTTATAGTTAATTAGCCTCAAGATGTAATGCTTCTGAATTTTTTCTCTTTTTGGTTCAAAAGTAAAAATGCCCTTTCTTCTGAGGACACAGTGGAGTTCTTGTTTGTGGCTCCTTGCGTGGAATCGAACCAAGGTGACTGCAGCAACCAAAAGTTGCTGTATTTACAATGTTTATCTACAGTTAACAGCCAAGAACTAATAAGGGTGGACAAAGATGATCAAAATAAAAGCAGACATCAGTGCTAAATTATGATGCAACAGTTTGGCTCATGCATACTAAGAAAATACATAATATATCACAACAAAGGCCACACTCTTATGCAATTAAGTTCACATTACTACTTACAAATGAACCTTCCCTGCCTTATCATTCGAGAATCCATTTTTCACGATCTCCAGCACATCTCCCTCTGACCAACCAAACTTACCCCGACTTCCGTCCTGACCAACCACAACTGATTCCTGAATTCCCTACAGTAGATTTCACCCTCCTCCTTCGCTCCATTAATATGGCGTTGTGGAGGACGGCTGGCTGTGTTAGCCCAGTGCTCATTAATAGGCCATCATCTCTGATGGAAATGCATGTGCAATTCATTGTGGAACAAGAAAGACCCCCCCCCCCCGCCCCGATATAATTGTACCTAATGGACAGGACAGGTAAAACCTGCTAGGTTTGCTCTTAGAACAGGCCCCAAAAGTAAATTTGGAGAGCCAAGGAAAGAAACCCACCAAAAATCACAAAAACCCAAAACAACACATGCCATTTTGTCTCGATTACAGGACAGGGGTGCTTGAGTCTGGTCTCAGTGCTGACGTGGAGCTAAGAGAAAGAAAAGGTGGCTGGTTAGTCAGGAACTGGTCATTGGCAGCAGTTTCTAGAGACCTTGCAATGGCTTTGCACGATGGTGTCAACAACCGTGTGATGGAGTTGGCAATGAAAGCTACAATAAGGGGGAAGATTATCAGCAAAACAGTTCAAACCTTCTGATATAGAAACAGACAAACATTCTGATATAGAAACACAAAGTACAACAGAGTTCAGCTCATTCCAGTCAGTGGCTGCGTGCCACTGGCAGGGTCAGAGTTCTGAGTTCAAGAACTACCTGGCTATGAGAGCTGACAGCAAGGTAGGTAGCTGGGATGTAGTGGTCGTAAGTACGGAGTATGAGGCACCTGGGACCACCTGCTCCATCTAGAGAGGTACGGTTTCACAGAAGATGGGCAGTGGAAAAGAGATGAACATTAAGATATACCAACAAAACCCGCAATAAAGTCTATCTGTGCAAAAAATCGGAGAACTGTGCAGTTGTGCCACTTTGGTGTCAGCCTGTTCTCAGGGACATTTGTCAGACTGGTTCTCTGGAAGGAAGTATGATTAAGTATGTCAATGGGTAGAATGGGCTCCTTACTAATGCCAGCCACAAGCTTAACTATCCCTAAGGCAAGTGATTTTGTTCTGAAGGGCAGCCAAGAAGATGGTTTCTGACTGAATGCAGAGATGGGAACATCTTAGAGCCCTCTGGAGAGGGAGCTGGAAGATGTCAGGATATCTGCTCTCAGCTGGGTACCCATTAACTACCAACTATGTGCAGTGGGCGAAGGTTGCTGCCAGCCCTGGAAGCAAAATAAAATTGCTGAAGTTTTAAGGTTGACACAGAACCTGTCTTATTTATTTTGAATAAGGCCTTTTCAGAGATTTTATTACACAACTTCATTCTAAAGCAGTGGTTCTCAGCCTTTAGCAGGCACCAGAATCACCTGGAGGGCTTATTAAAACACAGATTGCTGTCCCCCTGCTAGAGTTACTGACTCAGTAGACCTGGGCTGGGGTCCAGGGATTTGTATTTTTAAATTCTCAGGGGATGCCGATGCTTTCTGGTCCAGGGAACACACTTTGAGAACCACTGTCTTAAAATGATGTTCTCTTCTTTCTTTTGAAGGAGAAGCAGGAATTCCAGAGAAGCTGCCAATTTTAGTATAACGCATCTAATATGCTGCAGGAGTTTTATTTCATCAAATCTTAAAAAATATTAAGTTATATTTTCAGTTCCCAAGAATCCCTAAGGGAGGTCTTTAGCACTCCCCCAAAAGGGTCCTCATAAAGGACCATCAGCAGAGTCTTCCATTCTCCCTTCTTGGACATGTCTTTTGCACCCCAGCTTTTCCCTGAGTGCAAAATCCCAACTCGACTTAGCAGAGGCTGTTTCCTTTCACGTGACCACAGAAGGCTGCATGCAGAATACCAGGTAGCCAGCTAAGGCAATAAACATTCAGAAATGAAAGGAGAGTGAACATTTTTGCAAGCGCACTTTTTAAGCCTGTACAATTAAAGCTGAAGGCCTCCAAACAACCTGATACGGGGACTTGGGGATGAGCGGTGCTGTTAGAGACGTGCTCCCTAAAGCTGAAACAAGAACAGGACCGTGGAAGAGCAGAGATCACTTTAGTCCGTGTGGGGGTCTTATGGCACCTGTGGTTTATAAACAGCTTAGTAACGATTATTTCAAAACATAGTTCACAGTTTTTAAGAAGATCTGTGCTGATTTTAAAAACTAGATTCTATAGAATTTGAATGTTGTCTGTTTTTGAATATGACATCTATTTGGAAAAAATATTTACACTAAATTCTATGGCTGATCTGCTAGAATATCTTGAAAGAAAACAACCTCAAGTTGGAAAGAAGCCCCAAAGACTGCATTTTCCTGGTGTGTTTGGTTCAAGTCACTGCTCGCAGAGACTTGGAGACAACGGCAGACAGTGTAGGCTAAGGACCCTTCTCGGCTTCCGGGCTCTGAGTCTGTACACCCAGGAACCAGATCCGTCAGGGTCAAGAATAATTGCAAGTGGTTGTTTTTTCCCAACTGCTGTGGAAAAAAATGTACATTGTGTAATAAACTGTTTTGCTAAAATCTCAAAGAATTCAGAAATCAAACTTCTAACTATAAACAGTATTAATATTGTCATTGTAAACTGAACAGGTTCAATATCATGTGCAAAGGTTTAAAATGCTTATTAACACTGCCATCGTGAGTAACAGCAGCATGGGTTTTCAGCCTGTGGGTTTTTTGTTCGTTTTAAACCAGGGATGAGCCATGTTACAGAAGATGTAGTCGATAAGTTAGCTGTGAACCGAAGTCTTTTTTTTTCTCCTTTTTTAAAACACACACGACTATGAACTACAAATCTTAGAACAAAAAGTTAGCTGCGCTAGTCAGTGGACAACGTCTCTAGGGGAGGGTCTGTCGGGGGCTGCTGCGTGTGGTGGCTCCTCTCTGCGGTGAGGTGGCTGCCGGGCTGCTGTCTTCTCCTCTGTGTGGGTGGGCGCAGCGCTCCCCTTCATCACGGGCTCTCATGCTATTTTCATCATCTGTCTGACTAGAGTTTGCCTGGGAATAAGGAATGTGTCATTTTTTTTAAAGATGAAAACTGTTCTCTAAGTCAGAATTAGGAAGCTAAGGATCCCTCTTCTCCCCGACACACACACACACACACACACACTCTCTCTCTCTCTCTCTCTCCCCCCCCTCTATCTCCCCTCCCTTCCTTTGAGAATCAGGAATGAATGTTCTGGGACATGCTGTGCTATTTATTGTACCTTCTGAAAGAGAGGACAAGAATCCTCATGTCGTGTCTCTTGCTCAGTGGGTATCTGAAAGGTTAAAGCAGTGCGAAGCTGTCCTTTGGACAAGGGGGTAAGAGCACACTGACTCACCATCAGAATACCATGCTAATTAAACATTTTTTAAATCTATTTTTGATCTTCAAATCCCCCAATTTCTGAAGCTAGGCTGTGGCTGGCCAAGGAGAGTGGAAGACCACGTGGCCAGAGGGATGAAAGAGGGAGGAACCCAAGACTGGAGTGTGTTAAGACGGAGTTTTGGTGGGCTCGAAGTTGAATGCTAAGCCTATGGGTACTGTTTCTTCCAGAGCGGCTGGTTCAAAAGCCATAAAATAGGTGTTATTGGTTTTGTGTTGATAAGTGCGTATTTATTTCTAAACAGGCCTAAGACTCCTTTTGAGCAGAGGATGGGTTCCACCTCATGACCCTTACCCACGCCAGGCTCTGTCGGAGGACGCCTAATCTACTTGGAGCTGAGGAAGTTGGTTTAGGACACTTGGATCAGAGAGGCATACACTTTGGGGTAATTTCTGGTCTTGCAGTATAGTCAGATGACCAAACAAATAGATTTCAGTACCATAAACTGCTCTAAAATTTCAGCTGTATTTCTTGGCTACATGAAGAAAAATTACAGTAGGATAAAACTAGCTACAAAGAGGAAAAGCCACTAGCTTATGCAGGGTTTTAGCAGGTTTTAAATGAATTTTGCCTGAGTGGCTGATTTGGTAACAGGCTGGTTTGTTTAGAGACCTGTGGAATGCCATGTAGGCAGGTATAGGATGCATTAAATAGCAGAGGCCACAGCTGTATTAATTTTTTACTGCCAAATTTGTACTGAAGATAAAAAGAATTGCCTAAGAACTTTCAAACCACTGAAATATGTAGCTTTTAGGTACAAGAACCAAATGCCACTTTTTATCTGGGTTTATGTCAAGGAAAATTTATTAGGCTTTTAAAAACTGTATTTTTCTAAGTAACTACTGATGTTTAAATAACATGCAGAACAAAAATAAATTGCTGGAGCTAAGAGAAAGAAAATGCTATTAAAGGGAAAAGCTTGCTCCTTTGGGACTAGATTTGTTATAACTGGGGACAATATTTTCAGAAATAGCTCCTGAGATTTTTTTCACTGACACATTATGATGTATCAGGTGTAGCATTCTTCAGTCCAAGGGGGGCAGAATACAGTAGGGTCAGTAAGGTTCTTCCATTCACACCAAAAGGGCCTAACAGTTCCAAAAGTATATATCATAATAGCAACTATGCTTTGATTTTTTTACTTGCTTAATCTTAACCTGAGGACTGAGACAGGAGGTATGCAGTGTCTGAGCTTGAATGTGTTCTTTACTAATTGATGCCATTTATATTTATATATATATCCCTTTTCTAGTTTAGCAGCCAGACTTAGGGGACTCACTCCATGGTTGGAAAAGGCTGTGTAACAACAGTAGGTACAAGTGAAACTAAATAACTGAGAGAGATACTCGCTTAGAGCTATAGTAAGGGACATCTAAGTGGCCATTAGCTGGAGCCAGAGAAACCATCTAGACTTATGGGACAGTTAGCTGAAGGTGTATCAAATCATTGCACATAGAGGAAGCAAGCTAGTACTGAGTCCCAGGGGTGCCTATACATCTACGTTATAACTACAGCAGCTTCCAGTGATTAAATCGCTTATAAAGCCCTGAGCACAGAACCGGGCATGTATGAGTGTGCTCATTAAAATTACAGTGTGCCTGCCACTATGCTAAGCTCTATAAAAACTATATCTCAATGAGGACAACTGCTCTATGATGTAGGTATTATCATGTATGTTGTTCAGAGGGTATGGAGGCTCATTGAGGTTTAATAATTTGTCCAAGGTTATGCTGCTAAAATTTGGTGAAACTCGCATTTGAAACCAGGTCTATTAGAGTCTACAGCCTAAGCTTCAGACCACCACTCTCATGTGATCCTGCCAGCCAAGTGCTGTTTTTTCTCCATTAAAAAGTTATGGAGGCCCTTCTGTGTATGTAGGCAGGCCCTTGGGGATAAAGGGTCACCTGCCACCTAAATGATACTTTTATAGTGACAGCCGCCTGAATTCCACCAAGGACTTGAATTAGCTATTCCAAAAAATAAAAGGCTGCAGAAACTTTCCTCTGTGTTTTGCTTCTTTGGTTTTTGCTTTTGTTTCAGTTTTGCTCTCACTTGTTAAGGACATATCTTTGGCCTATTGGGCCCTGAGGACAGCATGACTAAGGAGATGACTCATCTCTGGAAGTGCTGAGCAAGCTTGGACTCTTCCTTCTCAGGTGACATAGAGGCTAAAACTTGGCTGCTGTAAGGGATTGGTGATGTGGCTTCGTAGCCACAGCATATTTCTGGGGCACATCTTGTGTTATGGAAGTGTCTGTGCCATTTTTTCCTAATTAACAGAGTTACGAAGTCAAGTCCCAAGGTTGTTTGCCAAATCTCCGCTGGATTGTAATGAAATGCCCCATAGACGGGGATGATCCTTTGACAAAAGCAGGGAAGGAGGGTTATTTTATCACAGAGAAACACCTAAGAGAGAGTGACTGTGAACTCAGGTTACAGGTTATGAGAATTCAGTGTATGGTGGCCACGTTTCCTCCTAAATGAGAGGGTACTTACTTGAGAGGAGAGTGATAAAAGGATATTGTATTCAACCTTGCAAGCTGACCTGTGGGTGACAAAGGACACAAACAAGAAAGGTGACATGTCAAGTCTGTGATGCAGTCAAGCCGGTGAATTATTTGGTTTGAAGCCATGCACAGAGACAGAGAAAGAGAGGGGCCAGTGAATGGCAGTAGCGTTCTGATCCGGGGAACAACCATATGCTCACAGAGCAGTCAAGGAAAATCGCTTCATCGTTCTCCAGGGCATCTGTCTTGTGTGGGGACACTCAGGCCTATTATATTCGCCCAGCCCCTTTCTTTGCCTTTTCTCTGAAGTCACTGGGCATGGGAAAGAAAGGAGAGAGAGAAGCAGCTTAAGATTTATCAGAGGTGGCAAAAGCTCCAACTGGATCTTAAGCTATTAATAGAATTTCCCTTCATTTCACTCATACATGGTTAAATTCCTAATTCATTAAAAGGAATAAACCCTAGAATTTCAGTAACTGTTGCCACCCAAATCCAGAAACTGATATGAGCTCCAAGAGGGAAGCCTAACAGGTGTCTCCATCAGCATGAACCAGAATATTGATTATTTAACCACATCTCTCTCTCCCTCTATGTGGCAGAGCCAAATGAGCTATGTACGGAACGTCCCTTGGAGCTCCCCGAGATACCCTGGCAGCTTCCTCCAGGCTAAATTTCTTCTGCAGACGGGCCACAGAAATCACAAAGAAAGAGCCTTCTCCGTGGGTCTGTACTTCAGGGGCTTGGACTATTTCTGCAGTGTTGAAGCACAGCACTACAGACGTAGTCAAGCCACTGTTTTGGTTGTTTTTGTGTATAACTAGGCCAACATTTTACTTGCTTCTGAAATGTGGTTGTTAAACCAAAAGGGTGAATGGAACATTCTGAAGAGGCAAAACGTTTGTTTCATACTGCTGTAGTGGGGTTGGTGGGCTTCAGTTTTCCTTTTGCTACATTCTTCTTGGGAAATTATTTCAAAACTTACTCTATAAACACAGGAGAAATAGAAGATAATTTACTCTCTCCACTTCTTTTTCTTTCACTCACAGAGTAAGAGAGAAGCTACTGCTGACCTAGGAATGTGGAAAAAGTTCTCTGGCCATTGGACAGAAAGCCTGACAATAAAACAACCCACTGGGGCCTGGGGAGTGGCTGGTCTCAAACAGGCCAAGATCCCTGGATCCCAGCGCACCAAGAAAACACTGGTGTATTATGGGGAAAGGAAACACACAAGAAAGGCAAATATGGCACTACAGCAGTCTCCACAGGGACAATGGATTCCCTTTAGGATGAGTTACTAATTACATTTATTCCCAATTGCATGTTATGTTGAATGAATTCTCAGATGGCTTAATACAGTGCAGTTTATATGACAATCTGTCCATCCGCACTCTGCTGAACCTGCGGTCTGTGGTCCCCCCTGCACTTCATGAGATTTGTCCCTTGCCTACTGTTTATATTTGATATGAGATAGCTGGTGAGGGAGGCTGAGGACAAATGTGTCAAGGGAGGAGAGAGATTTATGCTTATTCCAGTTCCTCGTGCCTTGTCCTCTGCGCCTTTTTTTCCATCTATGAGAAAAAGCATCTTCCCTGATGGTGTTGGAGGAGTATGGACTGTTAGTCACCCCATTTCTGCTGATGTGACAAGGGCCTCCTTGCACTTTCCAGGTCAGAATTTATAATACGTGGTGAATGACAGCTATAAGAAGTATTTGAAATTTTTAGTGTCTAGAATACATGGACTGAGTAGTCAGAATATTCCAGAAAGGGAGGGTGGGAGGCAGGAGAAGGCTCTGAATTTTTTGAGTAGGTAGGAGACCAGCTACGGAGGCGCTGGGGCAGAGGGGTGGGTGGGGTGGGCCTGCTGCCAGTACCTGGTAGGCTTCATCCTGCAGCTTCTGCTTCAGGTACTCCTCCATCCTGAGCTCGTGCTCCAGCTGCCGCACCGAGTCGTTCTCGTAGTTCTCATCCTCGGGCTGCACGCAGGGATCCCCGTCTTCGGTGACCCTGGAATAAACCACACACGGGGTTTGGGCGGCACATTTACTTCGCCCTCCAGTCACTTTTTCACTTCAGTTTACTTCAACTCCGCATCTGCTGTTACCTGGTGTAAAACTTAGAAACAAACAAACAAACCCCCCGCCCCCCCCAAATCTTTGGAAGTTTAGGGAAATATATAATCAAGGTATTCTCGTATGTCATTTTTCTACGGCATTCTGGTGGTCATTGATCATTTAATTTTTCTAGGTTTTACAAGTTGCCCTTTAAATGTTTGTCAGTCTTAAAAAAGGCAGGCTTATCTTTCAGACGGATATAGTTTTCTAATCTGGTGGCTTTCTTTAAATGGAATCCAAGAACACTTTCTATAAGGAAAGTGAGCCCTCTAGTGAAATAAAAATTAAGGGCATTCGTTCATAATTTAACCTTCTCTGTGTGCTGCACGTGTGTAGGCCTGTGCGCCAGCGTGCTTTATTTCATAGTGGGATTCAGTCTCGGCATATCAGCCAATCAGTGTGAGGAAGGCTAATACTTTAACCCATCGCTCTTGACCTTAAAAATTTATATTAGCTCTTATTCTAAGAAATCCATTTAAATTGTCCAGTTTCACTGTGATATAAACAGATAAGAATGACCTCACTCACTATTGTGTGACTCTTTCTCCATGTACTCATCCTAATACATATAAAGTTCTTAGAACATAAATTCACTACCTAAATTATATGGCTAAAATACTCTCAAGGTATAAAACACAGTACATGTTTGGATAGTACAGAGAGTAAAATGTCCCCTAAAATTAAAAGACTAGCCAAGGAGAAGTTTCTGGATGGGAATGTAAATGCCACTGCTCATGTTTATTTATATCTGTACAACGTGTTCTCATTATTTTTAGAGGTTTGGGGTCAAGATAAATAGGCCTGTGAGGCCTCTTGAACTTTCTCTCCCCAACTTCTGCAGCAGTGTTGGAAGCTGGAACTGCCACCGGCAGGCTGGTGACAGTCGAGTGAGGTGGCTTTAGCTACAGTCTTGGATCTTAGGATTGGAATGAGAAATTTTTAACTAACCACTATGTGAATGCTTAATTATAGAAAGCCAAATAGATATGTGTTTACCAGACTGAAGTCATGAAAATTACTTCATCATTTTGGATACCAAACAAATCAATTCTAAATCACAGAGGAAAGGACAACAGAGCAAACTAAGATTAAAAGCAGCAGCCCACTGCCATGTTAAGTCATGTTATAATGATCTTGTTCTGGTCTTGTGCCCTGCCTTTCCCAGCTGTTTTCAGAGCATGCCTGTTTATAGTTCTTCATTACTTCTGGTCTTTTACCCACTGCTTGGCCCGGGGGCCAAAACACCAGAAAGGCCTCCGTTTAGTTTCTTCTTTGGGTCTTTAGAACAGCCAGTTTATTTTTGTAGATGAGTCTGCAGTACTTTACACATTAAGCTCCATCACTCCTCTGTAGTTTTTTGAATGGTTAGCCATTCCCTTTTCCAGCCTTTCAGTGAACCTCTGCCCACACTTCTCCCAACTCCACATGCCTCGCTCTCCTAAAGGCCCCACACTCTTGTCTTCCTTTGTTTTACTCTTTCTCCCTCCGAAGCTGGGCTCTGCAGCCCTGTCCTAGCCTCACCTCTGTCTCTCAGCTCTGGCTTCCTCGGTCTGACTACTGTGAGCTCACCTAGCATCACAGAAGTCCAAGGGGGCATTCCTGGTTCTGCTGGCTCCTACCCAGGCCCGGAAGCCAAACTGAGTGAAAACCTCTGCAGAAAGTCTTTTAAGAGTCAGATTTACACACATTTAACAAGTCAACCAAATTGCATTTCTTTATGAGATTTTATATATTTACACTTGTGTGAGGCATAACAATGTTTTGGTCAAGAACCGACTGCATACACTACAGTGGTCCCATGAGATTATGGAGCTGAAAAATTCTTACTGTCTAGTGACATCGCAGCTGTCATCACCTCATAGTGCAACACATTACTCATGTGTTTGTGGTGATGCTGGTGTAAATAAACCTACTGCTTTGCCAGTTGTATAAACGTACAGCCCATACAATTATGTATAGTACATAATATTTGATCATGATAATACCGGCTGTGTTACTGGTTTTTGTTTTTACTATATATTTTAGTGTTATTTTCTACTTATAAAAAAGCGTGCTGTTAAACAGTACGCTGTGTTATGGCAGCAGCAGCCCCAAACGTCTCATGTTTACTTCATGTTTTGATTGCATCATTTTCCCTTGTGCTTGATTCAATCTCATGTTTTAATATTTAATCTACAGTGATGTGCTGTACAGGCTTATGGCCTAGAAGCTATAGGCTTTACCACATAGCCTAGGTGCATGGTAGGCTCTGCCATCTTGCTTTGTCTAAGTGCACTTTATGATGTTTGTACAATGACAAAATTGCCTAATGATGCATCTCCCAGAACTTATCCCTGTTATGAAGTGGAGCACGCATGGACTCATTTCAATTCCTGTTGCTTACGTGATGTTCATCTCAACCCAAAAAGAGGTCTCTCTAGCATCATGGGGTCCTCCAAGTGCAACTACAGAAAATTCAGAAGATAGTATGATCTATCTCCTGAACTAGTCTGTGAGTCCTGGAAGGCTCGGAGTGACATTTTTTTTTATTGTACTTTGTATAAAACTAGCACAGTACCTTAGGTGACAGTACTGTGCTAGTTACTGTGTCCAGTAAGTACTAGTTGGTTTGGTTATTGATATTCTCTGGAAATTGTGAGGGCGGAAAGTTATATTGCCAAATTTAAACGTAGAGCCCATCCACCTCTTCTGTCAGAAAAGGAAGCTGCATTATCTCTTTTCAAAATAAAAAATGAAGCAAACATGTTTTCTTCTTCTTATGCTCCCTACAGTGTTCTGTTACTGGGAAAATAGCCCAAGCAGAAGATCCTCACACGTCACTGCGCATGGTGCTCGGGGTAGCTCCGCCATGAATGTACCCGGGTTTCCGCGCATGGATTTGCGCGAGAAAAGCCTTTTCCGAGGTTGGTGATGGAACCAGATCCTCAAACTGAGTCCGTCCAAATTCAGAATCCACGTTGCTCTCCGTTTCACTCCCCACCTCTGTGAGGCACAATAGAAGAAATAAAGAATGACTTGTTAGAGTTTTTATGACCTGAAATTAAAGGGTTGGGCTTACTGTAAATTGACCTGTGCCATATAAAAACCATTAACCAGTTATGGGATGTAAATCAAGTGCTTATTTCAATTCCAAATGAGAATTGAAACTTGACATGAATTACTGTAAAACTGTTTGCTATACAGTATAGTTTCTTTTTTTAATCTCAGTAATGCAATGAGGAACTTTTTTGTCTTAATAATTGAAAACTCCTATTTTTGCTCCCTTACAGAAGCTTTTAGTAAATCTGTTACTTCTGCTTACTATTACTTTAATTTAGGAAATACAAACCTAAAGTATCCCATTCACTTAGTGTTTTGAAGTATTTTAAGAGTATTCACTAACAATACTTGAGACTTCTACAATAAGAATAACTTTTTTAGTAATCACTTGCTAGGGCAGTGGGTACATACTGTTAACCGTGATATATTAGCTACTATCACTTTTATCCTATTCGGTAATCTTATTCTAAAATAGCAGCAACAATTTTCATTACTTTAATTCTTATTATATAGGTTTTAAGAAATTTAAATCCAGATTTATTTTAATACTGAAGTTTTACTTCTTATAGTTGTAATCTCAAGCACATGACCGCAGTCCTGCCAGGCAAACATCTCGCTAAGTGCGCTTTAAAGGAATAGATGAGATGCGTTAGAACCTGGTAAGATAGTTATTGGAATATTCATGCTATTAAAGTTTCTAAAACTCTGTATAGTATTATTAGGATAAAGGTACAATTTTGTGCTATTTATAATATGGGCACATCTTTCTTTCAAGATACTGCAAAGCTAATTAGCCACTGATTCCTAATGAACAGAGTATGAATTAGCAAACAAAACATTTGACCTTATGAAATAACTTCTGCATCATGTCACTTTGGATTATCATAGATATTAACAGTGACTATCTGGTTTCTTGTATTATAAGTCTGTTTTAATATTTTCTCCATTCCTCTCTAAATTATTAAACTTCCTGCAGTAAGCATATATTAATAGTTCTCTCATCATCAAATATAAACTTTAATGTAAAAATCTGAATATAGCAACAAAACACCACATAGATCTTTAAAAAATTTTTCATATTCAACCATAAGCAGGTCTCTTGCAGAGGCCCCTAGTACAATCTGTTTGGGTCCCTCTGCAGTGAGCAGACAGATGGGGGGGACAACCAGGGACGCACCAGAATTCAGCTCTTTCACGAGAGAGGACATGGTGTTAGTGATGGAATCCGCTGCCACTAACAAGTCATTCCTTAAATTTCTTCTTGAACCTTAAGTGAAGAAGAAATGACAATTAGGGGAAAAAAGTCAAAGCTCTTCCTTTTTCCAAAATGTTATGCCGTTTATCATTTTCATTGCAATTCTAAAGCAAGAAAACTTTGAAGACTTCTGTTTAGATGTGTTTTGGTTCATTTCCTTAAAAAAAGGACATTGTGCTTAGGGCAGTGACCTCTGATGTAGGAAGACATGGCAACTGATGGGGGTTCATATAATTTATTGTCCAAATTGGGACAATGTTGCAAGTGAAAGGGGGAGGTTGAATCAGAACACTGGGTGACAAATGGGGATGGGCCCCGGTAAACCAGCAAGTGTGATCACTCTCCTCGAGAATAACCACACAGAGGAATAGTCTGCTTTAGGTGGGAGAGCTGCGCCTTCCTGGCTGCTACTAGCATTCCAGCCACTCGCTGGTGGCTAAGCCCACCGGACTCGGACCTCTCTCAACGAAGTCCTGTGTACAGTTAGGCCTCCCAGAGGTCCCCTTCCCATTACAGGTTCCTCTTGGGAGTGGGAACCCTGTGCACTGAATGCCCCAGAATATGGGAAAGAGATGAAGATTCTTACTCTGGCTGCCAAGACATGGGCAAAAGATCTGAGTCTGTCTGGTACCCTGAACTGGAACTTACATCATGTTTCTTACTTTTTATTTTTTAAAAGATTTTACTTATTCATTTTTAGTGATAGGGGAAGGAAAGGAGAAAGAGAGGGAAAGAAATAGCAATGTGAGAGAGAAACATCAATGGATTGCCTCTTGTAAGCACCCCCTCCCACCCCAGCAGGACTGAACTTGCAACTCAGGCATGTGCCCTGACCAGGAGTCAAACTGGTAATCTTTCACTTTGTGGGACAATGCCCAACCACTCAGCCACACCGGTCAGGGCTGGACCATGTTTCTTTATGGTAGAGAAAGATTAGTATGATGTTTCAGGCACACTCAGGGTTAAATGGGTATTTCTGGGCTGGCCTGGGAACCAGGCGATTGAGATGGGACAGAGGGCTAATCATCATAATTTTGAAAAAAAAAAAAAGGCTCAAGATTCCAAATACTTGACTTACAGATCAATTTATGCAGCACAAGCTCTTTGTGAGCTAAGCCACATTTCATTCTGACGTTTCTCATAAAGTAAAACTAACTGTCCTCCGTCACCTCAGGCTAAAGAGCTGAATTGTTCAATCTCAATCTCAAATTTGCCTTCAAGTAAAGGGAAGAAAACACGAAATAAGATCTTCCAGAATTTAAAAAATGGATTCCTTGGATAAGTTCCCTGAGATATCAGTGAAAGGATTTCCCTTCCCTGAATGAGCAAAGACTCTTAAGAAATGGGACAGGGAGACAGAAGCCACAGGAAGGTAAAATGGTGAGGGGAAGGACAGATTAGCTAGGGAGTTTCCAAACAGCTCCTAGGCCAGCCTCTGACAGAAGCCACAGAGTAACCTAGAATATCCATGGCTTTAGGCCACTTGACAGACCGTGGTGACTTCTCTGTCACATAAAAGCAGAACGGAACAGAAAATAAAGCCACTTACTTTGTGCAAACGCCTCCTGTACATCTCCCCCTACCCCTGTGAGCGAGTCCTGAGGCGTGTGAGTCGGGGTGGAGCAGGCAGAGGCAGACCGCACGGGCATGGGGATGGGCCTGCTGATGGTGTGGCTGGGGGAGGAGCGAGGAGAGCCTGCCCCCTGGGTCTGGAGAGACAATGCAAGTCATTAATTTGTTTTCCCAAGAAAATGCCAAATACCATCCATCCCCAAGGCCTCAGTCAAATGTTAAAAACAGTCACAATGAAATTTCAAAGCAGGAGGAAATCCCAGGTAATTTATTTAGGTCGTCCTAACACTCCACTTGCAAGTGCAGGTGATTTAGGACCTTATTATACAGTATCTGGAGTTGTGGTTACATTTTGAAGCTAAGAATATTAGTAGAGCATTGTTCTATAATAGATGAGATGTGTCTTGTGTAGTAATGAAGTCACTATTAAGCGGTGATAATTACAAGGTGTGTCTATTTTCTCCTTACAGAAACTTCTATGCAGAAAAAAAAAGACATCTAAAGACGAAGTTTTGAGTATAGACTAGGAGACTTTTTGGGGATGGATATGATTTGTACGCTTCCTAAATTTTCGACCTGTCTGTCCTGGAATCATCGGTAGAGGAAAATATATAGTTCAAGTCATGCATACTATACTGTGCATATTAACTCTCAAATTAAAATAAAAGAAAACATAAATGGATTTAATCCCTATTTTACAGCAAAAGTGGTCTTTGGCAAATTGCTCTGTGATGCAGGGATTCCATGGGGGAGAGAAAAAAAGAACAAATTTTTGGCTACTATTTCCTTTTAGGAAATCCCTCTTTTGGTCTACAAGAAAAGCAGTATTCTAGCAGGAAGAACAGTGGGATTTAAAACAAGTAAAGAAAAGGTAAAAAACAACTACGAGCCATTTATTTCTGCATTACAGTCAGCAGCATGAAACCATTCCGAGACTGCCACACCTTGAATTTCACAACTTGGCCTCTACAGTGAGGTCTCTTGGAAACATTTTCTCTTTTTAGTAATTAGTTTACAAAGGGAAGTCAGTCACTCACAAATAAGAAAATGCAAGGAGACCTGCAGTGCACACACAATATTTACGTGTTCACACAGGCTCCATTTCAGACTGTTGGGTCTGGCCAGGGAGAGTCAGGGCTCCAGCACGGCCAGGCTCAGAGGCTCGTCACCACCCAGCTCTGGCCCTGAGCTGTGCGCCCCGAGAGCAGAGCTCGGGGATGCTCGATTTACATCTGTGCTGTGGGTTCAGTGGCTTGCAGTTAAAACACACAACATCAATCCTGTAAAGTGTCATGCTGTTAGCTTTCTAGGGCTCAGTAACACACATAAAAGTCAAATCTATAAATTGAGAAAAATCCAGGCTTATAAAACAAAGCATAACAGAACAGAAGACAAAATAACTCATGTGATGCCCAACGGGCTGAGGATTCCACTCTTTCACTCGCAACAGTACCTTGGAATGGTCTGTCCGGGCTCAGGGAAGAGAAGTTTGCCTGCTTGCGATGCTTTTGCAGCCTGCTTGCCCCAGCCCGCTTGGGACGGGTCTGGTTTTCCCCAGCAAACTGTGGCAGCTCAATCTCATTACCACGGAACTTCTGCTTCTGAGCTACCATGGCATCTCCCTCCTTCCCTCACCAATAACACATGACTTCACGTTTGAGTCGTGCTTTGCCACGGATCAAGGGTTTCCAGTACGTCCTCACTGATTTCTCTCCACGCCCACTGCGGTAGGTACCATTACTCTAAATGCACAGTTGTGGCTCCCAGTGCTCAGAGAGGTGAGGGCTGGTGTCTGAGCCCAGGTGCTCTGACTGCCCTGGGCTGCAGGGACCTGGATGGGCAATGGCTAACAGAGGGTTCCTCAAAGGAGACAGGAAACTGATGTGGGTCAGTTGCCCTGCGGGCTGCCCCACTCCTCCCCTGGAAGCCCTCTGGGGCAGGTGCATCAGTTTCTAGACAGGGGCCCTAGCAGGGCTCCTTGCCTTTCTCATCTGTCCGCTACTAGGAACCAGTCACAGCAGGCGGAGTGACTGGAGAAGGGAAGCTGGACAGAAGGGTTGAAGGAAGAAGGCTTCTTTTGGCTACGCAGCATGGGTTACCCTCTCAGCTCTGGGAAGCCAGGTCCTTTTCTGGGGCAGGAGGTTCACAATAATAGTACAACTCTACTTTTTATGGAATTTACAAAATAAAGCACTTTTATATACATTTTTTGGTTTCATTTTCCTGATAGTGTTATGAATGATAGTAGCTTAAATTCAAATGGCAATTTGCACTTTATAAAGCACTTTAATCCCCATTATTTCACTGAGTCCTCCTAACAAGCAAATGAGGTATATTATTCCCATTTTTCAGGTTAGCAAACTGAGGCTCAGAGGCAATAATTGGGTTACCCAACGTCTCTGAGCTAGTGAGTGGCAGAGATAAGATAAATCTCCAGCCTTTATCCTACAAGGCCAGGGCTTCTCTATGGCACCACAGCTGCTTCTCAGGATTGTGGGCACTTGTATCTGCAAATTTGAAATCCAAAAAGCAACACATATTCTTTCATAACTGATGTGAGGCTCTGTATATGGTATCTGCACAGTATTATTACATTTCTAAAACCTGAAAGATTCTGAATTCTGGAACATTTCAGATGTGGGGCTACAGGCCTGAATTTTAATATCCTTATGGCTCTACTGGGGCTGCGGTTTACCCTTGTTACACCAGCCTGTTTACCCTTGTTCCACCAGGCTCTCCAAGACAGGGTGTTTGAGGGGCTGCCCCTGCCCCTCCGGGCACTACACCTGGCTTATCTAACCTTCCTGACTGTGAGTCCTGTGCCTGTGGCCATTCCCTCCCCTTCTCTGAGCACTCCTGCTAATGTGTTTGTCTGAGGCATTCCCGTCCCTGCCTCTCCCTGCTTAATGCACGGTCTCCAAATCCAACTTTCCCTATGTCTTTCTGCCTGCTTCCTTTCTTCAAAACTCCTTGTAGTGGTTCTGTGTTAAGAGAAAAATAGTTGACTGTAGTTATGCATTAAGGGAAAAACAATGGACTGAATCTAAATGACACCAATGTGTGAATGATTAATAGCCACTAGCTCTTAAATGAATCTCTAATTGGTGCAATTTCAAGTAGTCTGATTATGTAAAAAATTTTCATGGAAGATTCTGTGCTGAAAAAAAGATTTAATGACATCTTTCCTGCAACTCATGACACCCAAGTCTTGTCCAGTCATTACGTAGACTTATGGGAGGAAGTTCCTGGCTCCTTAACCCCATCACTCTTTGTGAGGACAGTGTCCAGTTTGTTGCCTGGTACCTATCTAGGACCTACTACTGCTGGGAACGCCAGTGCTGGCCTTCCTCTCTGCTGTTCTTGGAGGACCACCAGGAAAGGGCCAGTGCCAGTTGTAGGCATTGGGGCAGATCAGCAGAGCAGATATCACTGAGTTTTATTCTCACAGTGCGTGGCCTCCATAGAACGGTAGCCTCTGGCCTGGTCAGGAAGCACAGTTGTCTGCTAACAACTTCAGAAGCATGAGAGTGAATCATCTCTGTGAACATCCTTTCCTGGAAATTACTCGATGATTAATGGAGAAAAGACTTAAGGGACGATGGCCATGCAGATCAATATATAGATCTAAAATTCCTCAGAAGGGAGTTGATTTATGGAAGAAGGAAAACATACATCATACTTGGCAAATTTAAAATAGCTCTCTTTCTAGAGAATAAATGAAAAATTCATTTCTGCACTCCATCCTCTGAGTCCACTCAACTTGCTGTTGTATCAATTTTTAAAAAGTCTGACAAGGTCCATAAATTTTCTTATTTTTTTTTCCAGGAAGCATTTTGGTTTCCACTCAGCACCAGGAAGAAGGGATGCTAACTGCTGAAACAGCATTGTCTGGAGAAACGGCATTGCCACGAGGCAGCCATGGGTGACATTACATACATCCTCCTCTCAGGCTTGGCTGAGAATACGGCCTAGTGAGGTCTGGTTTTAATGATTCTTAGCAGCCTGGGAAGGTAGGGTTTGGCTACCCTCAACCTTCTTTTCATCCTTTCACCCAATATGCATTCACTGGTTGTCATCATGGAGATTGTTGTGTACAGGACACAGGTGAGGTGATATGAATGATTCTGACTTGTCAGGAGGCAGGCATCACTGGGCTTGGGTCTTAATAGCAAGATTTCCAGGCAGAAAAGAGGAAGTATTGGGAGAAGAGAAGAGCATTCCAGGCCTTGCAGTATCATGAGCAAGATATCACTGAATTTTATTTACGACATGCGAGGTGTACCCCATAGCAGTTAGGGTTGGGAAGCCAGTGTGGTTGAGCACCAGGTTCACTGTAGGGAGTGGAGCAGAAGAAAGCTGGGAAAGGGGTGGAGCCGGGTTTGGGGGCTTCCCATGTCATAAAAGGGGCTTGACTTTACCCTGAACTAATTTTACTTTTCTAGAACTAATTAACCAATCCCTAAAATTAAGAAAGATGAGAGAGAGAGACACACACACACACACACAGACAGACAGACAGACAGACTCTGGGAGGGTATGTTTTTGAACAGTAGATATTAGCCCTTATATTGCAGTTGATTATGTATGACATGAATTCTCCATGCCCCCATCCTCACATTTGATTGCTTCACTACTCCACAGAATCCCCATCAGAGGCCTGCCCAGGGTAGCTCAGTTGGCCAGAGTGTCATGCCCATACACCAAGGTCCCAGACAGAACACATACAAGTATCAACCAATGAATGTATAAACAAGTGGAACAACAAATCTCTCTCTCTTTCTCTCAAATCAATAAATGAAAATTAAAAACAAGAATACCCACCAGAGAGGAAAAACAAGTGAAACAGAGAAAGATGAAATTGAAGCTGGAAAAACTGGTCATTTCTGGCTTGTTTGTGTTCCATACCATATTGGGAAAAAGCAGGAACCTGAGTGACTATGACTTCCCGAGTGAATTGAGCCATCAGTTGTAAAGAGAGAAGGGAATGGGAGCAGGAGATGCAATTTGCAATGACATTGGACTTTCTTCCCCTGATGAGACACTGTTAGTTAACTCTAAGGCAGAGAAGGGAGTGGGTGAATGCACGTGTGCAGGTAGAGTATGGGTTGAATTAGAAAGTTCACATATGCCTATGTGCAAGTGTGTGCATTTTCCAAAGTGCTTGCACATCCATTATCTTTTAAAGTCCATTCAACAACCTGGTGAGTGATCTATTATCAGTATGTTTCAAATAAATTGCCAGGAAGTTAATTTACTTACTCAAGATCTTCCACTGTAGAAGAAGAGCTGGGAACACTATCATTCAAGCTTAACTCCAATAATATTTCTAAGAAGTTATTATTGAGATCTTACTTTCTGAACTTGAAGTTGGAATGCTTGGTTTTAGATTGGGACATGATATTTGGAACTGGATGTATATCAGAAATTCTGAAACATACCATCATTGAAATTACACCCCAGTCACCTTTATTATTAAACTTTTTATGAGTGTTCTTTTTATGGTGCTTTCAATAAATCTTAAATATACACAAAGAAGAAAGAGGGTAGGATAATTTCAATTCAAGTTTTGTAAAAAAATTTATTGCTTATCATATCATAATCATTATATTATATTACAGGCACTAATTTTTTTAAAATTCATGTTCTTTCCTCAAGGGGAATAAATTCATGCATTACCTCTAACAAGAAACAGTATAAGTAGGAATTATATATACCAGTGTAATAAAATACATTGAACCACACAGACTTATGATAAAGCAAGTAGAGGTTTTTAAATCAAGCACAATTTGTTGTGTGCAATGTCTTAAACCTGATTTACAAAGGGAACATCTCCAAAGAGGAAAGGCTTGTAAATAAAAACAATTTAGAAGCAGATGCCAGACTAAAACCTCTAAATTTTATCCTTATATCATTTTATACCATGAGAATTCTATATATTTGGATGGCATTTGTTTATTTCCCTGTAGAACTGCCTCTGCAGGACTGAGACAGGTGGGGTTCTGTCTTAATTTTGACTGAAGGTCAGGATAAGAAGCAGCCATGTGAAAGTTACTAGCACATTTGTTCATTATATTTTTCAGTACTCCTATAAAGCTCTGAGTGAAAACTTTCTTTTTACACTTTATGCCAACAGAAGTTTGGTCCTCTGAGAACGAGGATTTCTGTTCTGATAAAAACCACCAATTATGTTTTTTTTTCCTCATTGCCAGAAATCTCAGAATAATACTCCTGTCCCTTATAATTAGCATATTTGCATTTATTTCTTTAGCATTTTTATTTTTTTCATTTTATGAAGTCATTGTTTATGTTATTTGTTGTATGCTGCCTCAGGTCCCTTTTCAAAAGAGGCTTGAGTAGAAAAGCAAATAAATAAGACAGGTAAACTCTCCTCCACCCAGACAATGCACTGCCGACATCTGGGTGTTAGCAGTAATGTAATGGCCTTTAAGTACCTCTGCAGCAGCATCCACTGCTGGCTGACCTTCAAAGATGCAGCAGCTGCCGAGGGCTCAGTGGGGAGGAGCAGGAAGGAAAGGAGGCAGTAATGATGCTCTTATGAGCGCTGCCATCGTTTGGCTCTCTGCCTCTACACTTTCTGGCTCTATGCATCCATCGGTTTATGAACTTCCTGGTCACTGAGCCTTTCAAGAATGTATTGCCTGGGAAATGGTAGAGAAGGAGTCCGGAGGGAAGCAGATAAAGCAAGGCTGACTGATTACAGGATGATTTCCCTCTCTGTCCACTAGGAGGAGGAAGGTTATACTGGACCCTTTTTTCTTTCTTTTTTTTTTGTGTGCACATGCTAAGTAAGAGACAGGAAAGAAAAGAGGCTGTTGGCAAAGAGAAGTGCCACAGCGAGGCATTTTTCTCTCCCATGATCTAAGTGTGTTGGAAGTACACAGCAATACCCCATATATGCATTTCTGGGCACTTACACAGGCTGTCACTGTGTGTCCTTTGCCCAGGGGCACTGTCTCTTATTAAAATTGGACTTTAGTTCTAGTAAAGTAATTTTTTTCACAAAATACAAAATAATGTAATACATTGTTTTTATTGTCTGACATTACAGATTAGTTTTACACTTCCTTTTTTTAACAGACCAGGGGAATAAAGGGTAAAAATGTGTCCAGCATTTTGCAAACATTTTTTGTTACACACAAACACACACAATGAATAATAGGAAAGAGAATACAGAAGGATTAAAAGGTAGGCTGAAATTGGACAGGCTGTAGTTCTAATTGATCCATGGAAAGAATGTGAAACTTTTTCATAATACTAGCAGGTGGGGTATATTGGCATACATAGCTTGATACATGCACTTGAAATTAAAACTGCTTTTATTTTACTTTCATTTAATTGTTATTTTTTTGAGTACACTGCTCTGTCTGGTGGCTTCTGAACTTGACCACAGCATTAGAGACAGGATTTCAGTTTAGGCCACAGTTAGAGTCAAAATATCTCTATTTTTAGAGATGTATGTGAAGGCCTTGTAAACTCCCAGAGCAGAAAGTTCTCAGTGATAAGAGAAAGGCTGAAAGTTATCTGTTCTTTTGAGATTATTGTCAACCAGTGGTAGGGATTCTGCTTGGGAAGAAGTAGACAATGGGGTGAACAATTACTGAGTACAGTCTGCATAAGATTGAGCACATTTTGGTGAGCAGTGGGGAATTGGGGCTAAATAATTTTGTAATCAGAAGAGATGTAATTAGCTAATTTTTATAAAAAGAGGTTTCACACCTTTTCAGTAAAATGGAAATTGAACTGGATACTCACAACATCAGAGGATGGTGAGATTAGCTTCTGATGAGCGCTGTGGGTTTTACCTAGTGTAACTGTAGTGACTATGATAGGTATTTTTCTATTAAAAAAAGATCAATAACCCCAGAAAGCGTGAGACTGGTTTGAGATTGAGACCTCTGGAGATCTAAAAAAGTGTCCAACAAATTACAGTTTGTTCCCTCTTCTCGAAGACATAGTAACTCGTCTTTCGATGCCGACAGTAGTAATAGTTACAAAAATGCTAAATTTAATATATTTCAGTTCAAGCACTACATTGAAAAGAAGCAAATTAGTATGATTTTTTTCTCTTTCCAAACTGAAGCATGAACATACATTAGAGGCAAAAGCAATGAGAAAAACAGCAGGACGGCAGGCCCCTCCACTGTTAGTTAAGACCTGCAGTAGGGAACATAACTTACTCCCTGCTTCAGTTCTTCTTCCTACAGAAAGATTGAATCAATAACAGTTAGATTACCCAGGGTTCCAATAAGAGCATGTATACAGTGTGAAGGGATGCAAGGTGGGGAAAACATCAACACAGCTTTGTTGGCAGGCCAGTTCTCTTTGACCTCAATGACTCCAGTTTGGAGTCTTTTTAGGTACTTGAAAATATAGACCCATCTCTTTTTTCCATGTCCAACCATCTTTCTACACAGTCTCTCTGTCCTGGTGTTCGTACATCTTGATACAACAGACTGCTCAGTTAGGCTAGGTTGATGCCCAGAAGGCTGGCAGTAAATAGACTGTATCTCAATGCTATGGGGATAGAATCTATTAAAATATAAGCAGGGGTGTTCTCAAAGCTTCCTGTCATTCAGTGAAGAGAAAGATGGGGTCGACTTTCTTCACTTGGCATATTTGGAAAGGAAAGCAGAACGAGCTTTTCTAGATCATCAAATGAGATAACAGGCCAGAAACAGCAATAGGTGGTTAATTATCCAGTCCTGTCCTAACATACAAAGTGCAACGGGAACTGAATTCTACACTTTACATGTCTAATACACTGATAGTTGTAGGGTGAAGACAAAGCATTCCCAACACTGATGGCAGGAAAGGTTGACTAAGGAATAAAAAACAGTAAAGAAAACAAAACAAAAAAGGTTAACTTGTAGCAGTGCTTAGGCAGGTTTCAACACATATTTTGTTCAAAAAAAGGAAGAAAGGAAGTAAGGGAGGGAGGGAGGGAGAAAAAAAGAAGGGGAAGGAGGATGATGATGATGGGAAGGAGGAGGAGGGGAGAGAAAAGAATAACACAGAAACAAAAGATGATAGGGTGCCAGGGTTATGAGGGGTCCATGAGCTGAAAGGCAGGACATCATGTCTCAAGTGCACTGCCCCAGGGACTCTGCCCCTGTTTCCTTATCAGAAGTTCCGGTCCCTGCCTTTGGCTGTGGCCGCTTCAGTCCACACTGTTTCATGCTTGTTTTCATCAGGCAGGATGACCACACAGCACTGATATGTCTGCTGGGCTGACTACAGACGTATGGCCATAATTAGTCTACTTTTGACTTAAAATGTGATTTAGTGCACACTTAAAAAAGGAGAAAGGACTTATGAAGGAAGTATGTAATTTCCCAGTAAGAGTAGTAACAGGTTATAGCACTCTGCAGAGGACTGCTAGAGGCCTGAGACACTCTACCTTCAGAAAAGGAAGGAGAGCAATAAATTTTTTTTTTTTAAGCACAACTTTCTGAAACTAGATTTGTTAGTAATGTATCAGGAACTTCTTTTTGGCCCAAAGAGTTAATAGTTCTCAGGCAACAGGATAAAAAGAAAAAAAAATAAGGAGACATTTTCAATTGCAGTTGCATTTGAGGCCCATAGAACTTACGTGACTTGCTGCTGAAGCCACACAACCAAAATAAACAATTTTACTGAAATTAATAAAGTTACTCCTGTTAATGAAACTATTACCACCAAAGTTATTTAATGGCTGTATATTTTATGATTTAGACATTAACTTCTATTCAATTTAGTCAGAATTGCCGAAAGCTTTAAAAGTAAAATATTTCGAAATAAATCCAATCTTACTACTTTCAAGGACATAAGAAACTGAAATAAGCAAAGAAGAAGTTTTCCATGAAGGTCCTCAGTAGTCTGGTTCCAGAAAATGGATAAGAATAAGCCCTATAACTGACTACTATCATTTGATGCATCTAAGAAAAGTTCCTATGTACGAATTTAGAACCACATTTTGGGGGAAATCACATATAGTCATTGCAAAAACTAATGTACATTGTGTGCAAAACTTTTTACAAATGCTGTCTTACCTTTAGTAGCTTCATGAGACCTTCTAACTGGACCATTAGCTCTCTCCGGCTCTCCTGGAGAGCAGACATTCTCTGTTCCAGCTCATCCTTGCGCTGTCTAAGAAAGAAGCAATTGTCATTAGAAGCAGCATTCAACTCACTGAGCTAATCACATTTCCCAATCTTGTGGGACTAGTGGACCTCCAGAAACAGGGAAACTCTGAGTGTTTGACATGGTTACTAGGCAGGGAAATGTCAAATGAATGAACAATTCTAGCTCGAGGTGAATATTTATTTGTTAGAAGTCATACTAAAACAGAATTTAAATCCTTCAAATGCTTCTCCCCTTCTATCCTGGATTAGCCATTGATGACATCTTTTCTAAATGTTCCCCAGGTTGGGCCCCCTGTGCTGTGCCCTTGGGTTTCCTCGAGACAACAAACAAAGACCAAACCGTCGCTGAGAAAGGCCAACCCCACAGATCCTGTGAGTCCAAGGAGCCTTTGGTGAGTCTCACAGAAAACTGTGAGATTGCCTTCATATTTAGAAATTAGATTCATAAAGGTACATTTTTCATCTCTTCCATACTTAGTATGCCTTTCTGAGGTCAAATATTAATGGTGCATAGTTATTACAGTCAATCTAATTTTTTTGTTTGGGTTTGGTTTCATAAAGTGAAACAAGTCAGAATAAAGAAGTTCACACACAATTATTTTAACTGAAAATAACCTACAAGGTATGTCTTTGTTTCACTTCATTTTGTTTCATAGAACCATTAAACTGTCGGCAAGAAAACCATGAAGGACAATCTACATTCCACCACTGATGTTGACACTAAGAGGCATCAAAAATACCTTTAAAAGGGGGAAATAAATGAAACAGTATAGAGAAGCATATTAATGGTTCACATTTCTGAAGTATATGTACACTTCTAAATCAATTTCAAATAGATTATTTCATGACCATTAGTGAACAGGCAATATATACATTATTTTCTTGCTCCAAAAGCTTCTCTGTCTGAGCTTGAAATATTGGGACTCTTATTTTAAAAGTGTGTAGATGTTTTAACCATATATGCATTAGCGTATAAAGGGACGTGCCTAGTCTCAATGGCACAGACACAATGTTAAATGGAGCCATAGCAGGGACTCTGAAATGAAAAACTGACAATATAAAAATGTCACACTGGGTTAGGTCAATGGCTCATCCATTGAAAGATATTTTGTGGGAGGACAGGTTATAGATATAAATGAGACATTTCTAATTTGCTTTCATATAGGCTTACTCTCTAATGAGTGATGGATTTAAAATTGATAAACATAACTCTTTTTGAATATATTTTCAGCTTTTATTGCCACTTAAGGCTTACTACCAGAGCAATCTTCCCTTTGATTTCCTTCATAATTGCCTCTTTTTCTGAATCTTGTGGATAAGGAACATCATAATTTTACAGACGTTAATGGTATCTTATTTCAGTCTTTGTCTTCCTGGGCTACAGATTCTTATTTTGAAAGTCTTTCCTCATTCAGAAATATTCTTCAGTGACAAATTCATAGCTGCTTTTTCTTTGACCTTGTCTATACACAGTGTTCCAAATACACCCAGCAGTAGGGCTTGGTAGAAGGGTAAATCATCTTTGATTTATTTCCAGTTCTCTTCTAGATACCGCTCTGTAATTTTTGGCCTTTTGGCCATAAAAGCACTTTGAGAAGAGGTTTGAAACAAAATTCTAACATTGTTGGCAAGTAATACTAAGAAAGGCATCTAAAAACTATCAGAAAAAGCTAACTATTGTTAGTTTAGAATTAATCACAATTTAAAAAAGTTATTTGTACATTTATCTTACAGTAGTCATCTTTCAAAACATGACACTCTTTCATGCATTGGATTAAATTCAATTTAAAAAAATTGGTAATGTCTTTATTTAATCTTCTCTGTAAGTATTTACATCAGTGATTACCAAATGTAGCCTAGCCTCTACTGTTCCAAGAAGAAAAGAGGAGAAAAGACAAAACAAGGACTAAGTCATGACTTATTTTCACAGAGGTAAATATATTCATCTCTAAAGAAGTGTCTTTTATTTTGAAATCCTGTCAGATTATTTCTAATTTTGCATGTGTGTTAAAAACCTACTTTCTTTTAGGACAATATTGAAACAATAGGCAAAATTTTAATATAAATTGCATAGTGGATAATAATAAATACCAATATTAACTTTCCTGAATTTGATGGTAATACCATGGTTATATAAGACAACATCTTTTTTTCTTAGAAAATATACACATAAACACTTATGAGGTAAAGGGTTATGATGTCAGCAACTTACTTTCAAATTGTTCATCAGAAATGCATATGTAATTTGTATTAAAGTATACACACACATACATATGGAGATAGAGAAGGATGTGGCAAAATGTTTGCCATCTCTAGGTGAAGCATAGAAGGCTTAATGTCTGTTCAAAATAAAAATTAAAATATATACTATCATTCATGAAACTGTTGTGACAACAGATGGTGGCAGTTTTTAAAATGTCACTATATGGTAACACATAAAGTACTCAACTTTTCATTGTTTGCCAGAAACAATTAAAAAACTAAACTGGTCCATGAAATTCAAGTCTGGAAACCACAGAATTTTCTCAGGGATTACAATTTCATTTAAATTGGTAAAACAAAAAAAGTCACTTTATATTAACAAGTTGTCATGAAGAATAATTTTATATACTTTGAAAAGAGTGCAATTTTGGGAGCTTATTTTTTAGGCAAGGGATAGATGTGAAAACCGATAGTTGTTTTTCTTGAAATCTGTAGGGTGAAGTTCGTTGCTTCAAAGTTTTAAGAAATGTTTTCTTCATTATAGAAGAGAGTATTTTAATGCCTTTGCGCAGTTTTCAGCTGTCTTTCAGGGTTTTGCGGTTGACCCATTCAATCCACAAACATCTGTTCGGCACTTTTGTTTTAAGATGCTGTAAATAAAACACTGAGTAGGATACACTTGTTGTCCTTGGGTCAGGGAGCAGGAAACATGAAGAAATTCAAAATAGTGATGGCGAGTGTGTAATAAAAACAAGAATAATTGCTATTCCTGGTAACAGAGAAGACGACGGGCAGTTCTGTAGAGCCGTGAAATGTCAGGGCAGGCTCACTGTATCACCTTGCAAAATCTCCTCGGAAGCTACACCCAAAGTGAGGAAGAAAGGCCGTGGGGAACCATGTGAAACGTTCTAGACCGTTTTCCCCTTCATCTGTGCCTCTCGATTGCCCGTATTCTTAAAATTATTAGTAAAGCTCAATACCGGAGTAAGATCTCTGGTTCGTGTGAGTCTGACTTGCCAATCTTGCTTGAGATGTAACTCATCCTTCAGGGGCTTCGGTTGTAGGGCTGACAGCAATAATGTTAAGACGGTCTGAAAGACCACGGAATCATGATCTGTCCTACCTACATCCTCAGCTCCATCTCTTACCACGTGCCCCTTCCCGCACTCCACTCTGGGCCTAAAGAACTTTTAGTTCCTGAAGAGTCTCCATATTTTCTCCTGCCATTTAGTCTTTGTACACATATGTAGTTTGTAGCTTACAGGAGGCCCCTCCCCCATCCTTAATCCCCATTCCCTGAGTCCTGTTCTTCATACTTCAGCTCAAACAACCTTCGTCATGGCAGCCCTTTCTGACTCCAGTGAAGTGCAGGTTTGATGATTTTTTTAAAAAGGAAGATTCCCTTTACCACTTATCTCAGTTTATAATTATATTCTTATTTGCGCACTTATTTGATTTATTTCACTTTCCTACTAGACCATAAATTCTATGAGACCAGGAAGAATATCTTGTCCAACTCATCATGGTGTTGTAACATGTTCTGGGCATACTGCATTTAAGAAATATTTGTTCAATAAATTAAATAAATAATAACATGAAGAAAGATAATTCTGATAGCTGAGTAGATAGACCGGGGGCTGGAAATCGATTAAGGGCTCATTGTAGTAGTCCAGGCAGGAGATACATAATTATGATCCCAGAAAAGGAGATGGAATCCACCTGTGCTATTCATTGTGCAGGATCTAGGAAAAGTTATTTAACTTCTGTGGGTCTCAGTTTTTGTATTTATAAAAAGAGTACAATATTATCCATCTCCCAGGTGTGTTACAGCAATTGTATGGAGCAGTGTGTATAGAGCTTAGTGCATAGAAGTGTCAGATCAGCACACAGACATGCCTGCCACATAATCCTCCTCAGCTGTCAGACTTGGGCTGCAAACTTGGATTTCAGCTTTGCTGTGGCTAAAGTGAGAAGGAAAATATGATTATTTAGAAAGGTCATGGTGCTGTTAAGATAAAAATGAAGTATGAGTTCATGAAAAGCAAAGCTCTGCTCCTTTCCCCCCTCTCCTATCCCTGGGCTAAAAGAACTCTCTCCTGTTGGTTTCTCAACAAAAGGCCCTGGGAAGGAGGTAATGGAATGAGAAGACCTCTATGAAAGTTACAAAAAGGAATTTCTATGGCTGTTTCACATGGCCACCCCACAATGGGAACTAAGGCCAAAGCGGCCAGGCCCGCGGCCGTTGTTTCGGAGTGCTTTCAGAGTCTGAAATGACTAAAGGATAAAACTTAGAACACCCAGGGCTGGGTTTCTCAACCTGGGATGTCAGCGTACCTGTGAAATCCACAAATTGTGAACATGCTTAGCAAGAATAAGTGGTTTATAAATATCTAGAGGAATGAGGGTATTTCTTCTACAGAAGAAATATGTAGAGTACAGAGGCAGGCAAAAGCAAATCAGTTGGGATTTAGGCGCCGCAGGCCTCAGCCCTCAAGACTCAGGACTCAAGCCTCAGGTGTGGGGCACCAGCGGCCAGTGAGGGCCAAAAGTGTGTAAGTTCTCACGGAGCCACACTCCTTCGTGGAGCTTGGGCTCAGCTGTGGCCATGGGAATACCCACAAGTCAGGGCCGGAGGGCAAAATGTCAGTTGGAAAGCTCATCATCAGTGAGCCAGGCACATCAAGATGCCTTCCCAGACTGTATTGTACACCAAACACCACTGGCACCAAATATGTTGGAAAGCAAATGCTAATTGGTGGGAATTGATGAAAATGCTTATGCAAAAATCCTAGTCATTATCCCTCCACTAGGGAATGGGACACCCAGTGGAAGAGGTACAAAGAACATTTCAGGAACAGAAAAAGTACTCTGATGTGTAGATGAATGACTACTTGGTTTCCAAGTTGGTTTATTCAGTTATATTTCAGGATATATTAAACTTAAGTTTCATGTTGTGTGTTTGGAGGGCTTACAGAATCCTATTTGGTGAAATATACTTTCCAACCATCATTTACTTTTATATGCCTTTGAGGAGGGGGAGGATGTGAAACATTACTTTTCCCTTCTTTTCATTTTCATTCCTTCTGGGTGCTGGTGTAATAGAATGTACAAGGATTTCTAATATATCTCTCTGAAGGTAGGACCAGAAATCACATGGGTTGAAAAGAAAGAATTTCTGTTTTTTCAGTTAAGTTATTTTGTTATTTTAAAATAGGACGTGATCTCATACTTGAAGCAGCCCCACCAGCTGCAGGTTCTGTAGATTTCCTTTCCATAACTCAAGCCTTTGGAGGGTTGGTCCCTCCAGCCAGATGCATGGGTCTGGGGAGGTTGGATCCCAGCTGTGAGCAGGCAGTCCCTGCAGCCTGGCCAGGTGTGCTGTGGTGCTCAGATGTTAACGTGTCTGAAGACCAAGGCTAGAGTGGAACTCCCAGAAACATTCATGACTACAATCAGTAGGGACTTGGTAAACTCCAAACATAGCCCTACAGAACCAGCTTAATTTAGTCTCTTTGTTTGGAGAAAGTAAATGGCACTATGATTCTGACAAGGGTTTCTGAAAACACACACTGGTACAGTTATATCTCCCTTAATGGGGATGTGCTCTGAAAAATGTGTCATTAGATGATTTTGTCATTGTGTGAACATCCTGGAGTGCACTTACACAATCCTGGATGGTACAGCCTACTGTGCACCCAGGCTGTATGGGACAGCCTAGTGCTCCTAGGCTACAGGCCTGCACAGCATGTTACTGCACAGAACAACATGAGATTAAATCAAACACACGGGAAAATGATGTGACCCAGGGACACAAGGTGGATGAGGCTGCTGCTGGCACAACATGGCACACTGTTTTACAGCAAAGTTTTTTATAAGAGTGTATACATTATATACTCTATCAAGAGTATATACACTATAATAATGACAAAAATTATAGTAAATACATAAGCTAGTACTGGTCACTTAGTATCATTATGAAGTATTAAGTACTATACATGATTGTATGTGCTCTACTTTTACATGCCGGGCAGCACAGTAGTTTGGTTTATGCCAGCATCACCAGTAATGCGTTGTGCTGCTGCGTTATGATGGCTACAACACAGCATCATTAGGCAATAGGAATTTTTCAGCTCCACTGTAAATTAATGGGATGACCATGATATATGAGGTCCATTGTTTATTTAAATGTTGTTATGCAGCATATGACCATACTTAAAAAGTATGCCTCAGAGTCAGATACACCATGAATATATTTGGCACCCAAACCAAAAGATAGAAAGCGTGCTATACTTGCTAAGTGGAAGTGCCTTGTGAAATATGACATTTTTGTGATGGACTGTCTTTGAATTTATGGTTGTTTTGTTTGCTACACAAATAGGTTTGAGAATGTGCCATGTGTAAGGCATGGTGGGAAGCCAGTTTGACGTGGAGTCCAGGCATGACTTTCCTTGTGTCCATGGGTGCAGAGGGAGCCACTACAGTCCTCCTCCATACTCTGCTGCTTTCTACCCTTCCGACTCTGGGAAGTGCACTCAAATTCAGGGTTGAACCGGATGACCTTCTGAGGTCCTTTCCAACCCAGTTACTTTATGATGACAAAGTAGGTAAGCCCAAGTCTTTTAACTCAATTACAGAAGGTATGGAGTCTATTTTTTAAGATCTGTAAGTAAAGCTACCAGGGACACAGATTTAGAGAAAATTGGACTCCCTTTTATGGATTACATGTAACATTTTAAATGTAAAAATGTTTCGATCATGTGTATCATAAACACATTGTTGATGGTGTAAATAACTAAAGAGATTTGAGTTAAATTTTTTTCCTGTAAGAGGTTTTGTTTCTGACCTAAAGAACGGTTTCCTTTCCTCTGTATCAAATAAAAGCATAAAATACAAACGACCTCTCCCCTAAACTCCCAAATCTCAGCAGGCAGGTATGTGTAATTAAAAAATAAAACAAAGCAAATAGAAGTCAGAAGCTGGTGAAGAACTGGATTCCAGCTAGACAGCGTCACACTTTACTGAAGGTCCCCAGCATCCGTTTCCCTGTGATGCCTCCGGCTCCCCTCTTACCTGAGGAGCCGCAGCTCTGCCAGCAGAGTGGGGTTTTGCTGCGCCTTCTCTGGGGTAGGCTGAGAAGCTTGCTCATGCTCTAATCGCAGCCTCTGGATCTCCTGTAAGATTTCTCTTGGGAGAGAGGAGCAAGGGAAGAAACCAGGATCAGTGCGCTTTCAGAGTATCCAGGATCTAACACTGGGCAGAGCACATCAGGGCCACCAGGGCGAAGACAGGGCCATCCTATGTTTCTGAGCAGAACTGGCCCTCACTAAACCAACTCTGCTTACAAAGTGTCGGCTGTGGCTAGTTGGCAGCTGTGGATGAGAGGTTTTGGACTCCAGTATATTCAAACCATGGGGATTCTGCTGTGTGTCGCTGGAGCGTGCAAGCTGAGCATTGTCATCAGGACCTACTAATCTCTCTAGCAAGGAATAGAATGCCGTGGAAATGTGCTCAGCTTTGAAAAGTGCACTGCTTAAGAGACAAAACTTGTATCTTCCTATTATTTATGATCACACTCACACCACAAAGTAACTGCAGCTACCAAATAAGAGGTGCTTGGAGGGGAAATCAGGATAAATGGTGCTCATTTCACAAGACTAAATAACCCCATTCTCTCACCAGGAATGAAATTCCTCTTACTGAATTTATCTGAGAAGGCCACGGATAGGCAAAATTCTTTCTCTTTTTCTTAACATTTACAGCCTTAACAATAGATCTCAATGAGAGCAGCCATAGAAGGAGAGTGCTTTTAAAAGGATTCACTGTAATTGAGTCTGTGACATAAGAGTGCTTTTGGTGTGACCTCTGTCAGGGGTGACACACGTCTATTATTGATGTTGGGGACTGGGCTGCCCTGCATCGAGGTGAACAGTAGGCAGGCCATAAAGGATAGGTGACCTGTGCAAGGCAAATTATCCCTAAGTGAGTTAGAAGCCATTAGCAAGGAAAGAAATCATTTATTCTTGGGGGAGGGGTCAGTCTCCCACCCAAGAAAAAGCACAAGAGCCAATAAGACAGAACAAAGCACCAAGAATGGAAGGTGAACTTGGTGAGCAAGGGGGATGGCTTTCTATCTGAAAGGCTAATTTATAACTGTCTGCTTCGCCAACACACCAGCACCAAGAAGCTAATTACTGGTCACTACCTGCCTCCTGGGTGTGGTGAGAAGGCTGGACTATAATTCAGTGGTTTCAACCTTTATTGGTCCCTCTTTGTGTTCTGTGGTGAAAACATTTCTTTCAGGGAAACATTCCGTGTGGAAACCCAGTATATCAAAGGAACAGGGCTCCCAGACCCTTGTCTGCCACCTTCAGGGACCTCTCCAGAGCCTCCAGGGTCTCACAGAGCTCAGCTGAAAATCAGTGTGCTGGGATTTTGAAGATTTCCTCCAGGGCTAATACCCTGGAATTCTGTGACTCCTGCCAGTTCTCCTTGTTGGTTGTAAGCACAGGACCCTCACAGAGCCACGTAGCCCAAGAAGAGCAGCTCTCATAAGGAAAGACAGTGGTAAGACATGTAACACACACTGAGTGCTTAGTCTATATCCAGGAACTCTGCTGTCTTTTAAAATCTTATTTTATTTAATCCTTATAACAATTTTATTGTATATAGGTACCACTATAATCTGTTTCATGAATGAGGAAATCAAAGCACTGACCAGTTGAAAGACATGCCCAAGTTCAATAGCACATAAGCATTAGAGGTAATCCAAACCCAGGTTTGCTAGCTCCCAAATTCATATGTATCAGACTCCCTCCCTTGGTCTTTGGTACTTGCTCCGAGAGGTCTAGCCTGGGCAGGCTGTGACGTATGCAATGTAATGTGAAGAGTCCTGCTATGCCTAATACTAACCCCAACCGGCTCCTCCAAGGGTTCTGTAAGAAAGCATTATTTTCTAAAGATCATTGCTGAAATGTGCATGAATTACCTAGGGTAGCCAGGAAGTAAAGTGAGGAACTCTATCTTCCTCTGAAGCTCAGAGATCTGTTTACTGGGTTAATTGCCATCTTGGAGACCCTGGGCCCCTTGGGGTAAATTTCCATGTCCACAAGTGTGACCTGGATAAGCTTCTGGGATATGGTTCTGGGGTCTTTGGAGGGAATGGGGCCACTGGCTTAGAGAGAGTTCAGGACAGACTGCATGCTCATCAGCATGGGGTGGAGACATCACAGGGCCATGAAAGAACTCAGGCACAGGATGGAGATCCTTTTCTGCCCTTTCATTTCTATTTCTTAGTTTTTTCCTCTGGTTCTGAAAACATGCATTCAGAGAGAACAGTCCAAAAACATCCTAGAAACAAGCAGGAGGAGCGGTATCATGGCATAGCAGGGTCTTTAGGACATTCACGGTGCTTCCTGCTGATTCTGGAATTCCACATGGAGGCAGCTATCTCTGGGGTATTTCTTTAAAGGAAGTCCCAATTTCTTTCCCCTCACGTGTGCCTTCCCCATGCTGAGTGGAGGCAGAGGACTGGACGGGAAAACAAAGTACTTTGGAAAAGTGGGAGAGTATGTTAACATGGCAACCAAGATAAAATATGTGTGGACTTGTGAATTTTCACTCTCGTCTTTTGTCTTTCTAAAATTACAAAAATATGCCAACTGAATTTGTATTTCTGTGTTCTTTTAAGTTTTTTTCTGTATAACTCTAAAGAATGCTTTGATCACCTGCCCTGAAATTCTCAGGGCAAACTCTACAGGCATGAAACAGTTAGTACAATCTCCTTCTTTACCAGTTTGTTCCCAGAAGTGACATCGGTGTTCAAGAAAGGGATTAAGAGTTAAGACATTTTGGTGATGTTCTAAGAAATATAAAATGTACAAGTTGTTCCTATGTTGGGCTGTATCGGCATTGAGTTTGAGATCTTATTCAGCTATTTGTTATTCTATCCCTCTCTCTCTATTCACTATGATATATCAGATATGGTTCTGGAACCTAGGGAGTGTTTGGCATGGCCTCTGTTCTCAAAGAACTTGCATTTCAGTCAGGGAAGACAGACAATAAACAAGGAAACCAACACTCAAATGCAATTATTTCGGAGAGTGATGATTCACACACATACATGTGCGTGCAGCTGCAATGCAGAGTGGCTCCTGTGGTAGGAGGAAGTGGGAGAGATTCTTTAGAGCTAAGACCTGAACGATGAGAAGGAGCCACTCATGCAGAGACTCTGAGGGAAGAGCTTTCTAAGCCCAGAGAACATTAGTGCAAAGGCTTTAAAGGGAGAAAGAAGCAAGATTATAAAGAGCAAGGTGTGTTGAGGCTTGAAAGGTAGGCAGGAATCAAGCCAGGTAAGACCTTGCACACAACGGTAAGAAGGGTGGGTTTTAGTCAAAGTGTGATGAAAAGCCATCAGAGGGTTTTGGACAGGAAATCACATAATATGATTTATGTTTCGTGAAAATGACAGGCTGGACTGAGCGGTAATGGTACAGATGAAGTGGACAATTTTGGGATATGCTGTGGGGGTGGACTGATTCAATCCCTGCAGAAGAAAGAAAGAGCCTGTTGATGGACTGGACAGGGAGATGTTTCATTTGAACACATGGGTGGTAGTGACAGCAGTCCAAATGTCTCTCTCAGCCTGGGGTCCCTTCAGGGACCCTCCTCGGAGAGCCTTCTCCTTGCCCTGGGTGGCAGAGATAATCTCCTCCTATTACTCAGGGAGGTCCTTCTGCATTAGCAGCTCCTTAACAAAAATAAGTGTGTCAGAAAAAGGGAAGTGAGGCTGTCTAGAGAGAAAACAATAATTACATTGACATTTCAAGATTATACACACATACCTTTTCTCATGAAGCTTCTGAAGATTTAAAATCTCAAGACTAGCTTCTCAGAAGCCAGCATCACAGGTGTGCCCTCAGTCATTCAGGGTGAAAACCCCGGCTAGTTCAGAGCACGACTCCAGTTCACCGGTGAACGCACCCTTTGATAAAAAAGCCAGCACATCTAAGAAGCCATACCTGTTCTTGTTTTCTAGTTCTGCGATGAGCTGCCTTTGCTGCTTATTTGCATCGATGGTGAAGGAAATGTCAGGAGCACTTCTCTGCTGAGCTGGCTGCTGTAAGACATGTGGTTTACACTATTTAATATTGGGAATGGGAACCCACGTGTGTTTGAGAAGACAGGACTCATGAGACATGCGGACAAGAAAAAAGGAACTATTTCTATCAAAACAAAACAAAGCAAATAGATACAATTTAATTGCCATTTCTCTCCGAAGGACCAGCTCTTCTGTGGATCTGGAGCACAGCTATGCAATGGAAAGCAGAATGGAATTCTTTGGCAGCAAATGCACAAAACATAGAAAAAACTGTTTTCTAGCTTTCTGATTTGAAGTCTTTGGGGAGCTATCTCATTCCTGCCACACTGTCCCCTGTTGCAACTATTTTCTCAGTATAGGTGGGCTGAAAAAATACTTTCCTGTTGAGATAACTCTTTCTCTGGAATTACTGTAGTTTTAAAATCATAATTAATAAGACTCCTTCTTTTGGTCAACAGACTTTTAGAATTTCTTTATGTGCAATTTCACTTTGATGCTTTAATACGTGCAGCCATAGCTTTCTCCATTCTTATAAAATTATATGTATTTATAAAATTATGCATACATACACAAATTAACTCCTAACAAATTATATATATTTTATACAAATTAATCATTGATTGAATATACATATACATATATACATACATATGATTATATATACCATAGTTATGGTGTATTATTATGCCTATATGCACATTTATGCAGGTATATACATAATATACTATATTTATATATATGTATGTATATTTAGTGAAGGGTTAATTTTTCCTTGTTGTATAAAAATAGGATCAGATTATGTACACTTCCATGTCTTGTTTTCTTTGCTACACAGTACATTGTAGAAATTTCTCGATGTCAATATTTATTGCTTCTAAAACAAATTTAAAAAATCACAGCCAATCTTCCTGCCAAAGCATGCCAAGCTTTAAAAATGGCACCAATTGCCTAGACCCAAAGGCATGAAGGAACGCAGCCTGCATTTTAATATCCGGAAGTGTGATTGCAGGAAAGATTAAATATGGTAAAGGTCTGGCTTTCATCAAGCTTTCGTATAATTTTTAATTAGCCATTTCTTTGAACACAGAAATGATTTGTGTTGCTAATGAAGAAGTCTGAGATCCCATGCTTTTTCTCCTAAATGACTTTCTATAATGAAGTCTGGTCTACGACAGCTTTGACATGTGACCAGCGTTTTTGTCTAATTTCATTACACAATTTCCTCTTTTTCACATACATTTTACATATTGATAAAAGTGGAAAGTTATCTGGACAGTTGTGGATCTGAGTCATTGTTTTGCTCTTTATATGAACCAATCAGGAATTATCCAGAGAAATTGGGTGTTAGGCTGTTTTAGCAGCATTGTAGCAGGATATCTTATGCTAAGATCTATGTCAGGGGCATCAAACTCATTTTCACCGGGGGTCACATCAGACTCATGGTTACCTTGAAAGGGCCAAATGTAATTTTAGGACTGTGTAAATGTAACCACTCCTTAACTAGGAACAAGGAGCTTGGCGCTGCCACCTGGTAGAAACAAGGTGCCAGGCCAGATAAAACAAGGTGGAGGGCTGGATTCGGCTTTCAGGCCTTATGTTTGCTGCCTGTGATCTACGTCAAACAGAATGACAGATGAGAAGGGAAAAAAATGGAAGCAGCGGAAGGCCAGACCATTTTTAGGTCTTGCAGACCATGCGGTAGCAACTTTTGAGCTCTGCTGCTGTAGCCCCGACTGGCTACAAGATGAACAGTGAACATGACATCCTCTCAGTCACACTACTTACAGACGAAGTGGACTCTGCTGCCAGCCTCGCCGCGTACCTGGCAATCAGCCTGTGTTCTTCATCAAGCCGGTTCGAACTCTCCAGCATACTGGTGAGGAAGAGCAAGGGGATTGTTAGGCAATGAAAAAGATTGATGTATTCATACCACTACCAGGGGTTTTGCTATTTCAATTTTTCAGTACAAAAATTTGAAAGCTATCTAAAACCCTGTTAGGTTAATAATCTCCAACTTGATTTCATAACATAAATCCATAACATGAATCTAATATGTGGCCAGGAAGGTCATTAATAAATCCTGTCTTTTCTCAATTCAGTTGTCTTACTAAGAAAGCTCCAAGGAGGAGTGACTCTTTCTATCAACATTTTCTGGAAAAAGAATATTTTCTCTTTAATTTGTTGCCTTTAACATATTCATTTACTTATCACACAAATAATACATGTTCAAAATAGACATATTAGAAAATATGGAAGCCAGATTGAAAGAGAAACAGCTGTGGTCAGCCTGCAGTGATCCCCATCCCTGTACTCACACTTGTGTGTAATCCCTCCCTTTGGTGTGGGCTGGGTTGACTGACATGCTTCTAATGAATGCAATGTGGCGGGAGTCAGGGAAGACCATGGCTTCTCCCTGGCCATGTTTTCTCTTTCGAGCCCTCTGGGTTGCTTGCTCTGTGGGAAGCTAACTGCCATGTCATAAGGTGGCCTCTGGAAAGAGGAGCCGGAGCCAGCCAGCACCTTGTGAACGAACTCACACAGGCAGAGCCTTCGTGTGAGATCGCAGCCCCAGCCAACGGCCTGATGGCAGCTTCAGGAAAGTCCTCTTGAGGCACTGGCACCTAGCTATGCCAACCCTGGATTCCTGACCCACTGGGAGGTAATACATGTTTGTTGTTTAAGCTGCTAAGTTTTGGGGTAGTTTATTATGCAGTAATAGATGACTAATATAATTCTCATCAGTAATATCACTATTGAGGTAACTTACTATTTTATATTTGATTCCAGAGGAGTGGAATTATAGTAGTGGCTTCTAATGACACTAACGGGAATTGTTTAGAGCCTCTTACAACTTTATAGAAATTGCTTGTACTACAATAAGGACAAAATGAGTCCCTAAAAAACTAACGCAAGTAGAAGCAAGTAAATAAAAGCCCAATAATACAAATATCAATTCTCCCATATTTCAGAAGGCCCTTCACTAAAGACTAAGTTTGGATGTCATTAAAAAAAATTCTATGCAATGTATCAGTAACACTAATCTTGTTAACAGACTAGTTGGTCATAGTTTGGTTTATCTATTATTATGGTATCAGGTTAGAGTCAAGGTTAGAAACTAGTTCTTATTATCCCCAAATTTTACTTATAATCTCCTCCATTGGCTCTTATACTTGTCTGTTCCTTAAAGAACAAAATTGATATTCATGATTATGCATTAAAAATGACACACTCCTATGCCAATATTAAGGTTGTAAGACTTATCCATCGCAAAGTCTTAGATCCATATAAGGGACATGCGTTTATATCCTTTACATGTATATTTGCATGTAAAGTAAACATGAAACATAGTCTCTTTACCTTTGTTCTAAAGAGAGAAGATGAGCGAAAATCATTATGTACTTATGGTGACATATTATGTCACTCCCAAACAGCTCTTCCCTGGTTGGCTGAATCCATCAGTGTAACTTTTTTTCTCATCATTTGACATTTTTGTTTGAATTTTCTCTGCTCTAGCCTATACTCTTCACATATGTAAACTGTATCTGTTCTTATCCTGGATACTTTCACCCTTGATTTAGCTCTCTTCTCTGGGCTTGATGACTGCCTAGAATATTCCTGAGTTTCTCCATTTACTAAGTCACTCCTCCATCCTCAGAAAAAGTGCCTTCCCTTTTCCTTCTGCCCAAATCAGAGAATGCAGGTAAAAAGCGTCAAACTAAATATGATGCCTAGAACACATAAAATGATAAAAAATGTTAGTTAATACAATATTATTATTTTGCCTCTTGAGTAACCTGTTTAGATTTCTCAATGATCCTTGTCTCCTTCAAAATGCCGTTTGCCATCCGACCGCTGTCTAGAGCAGGGGAGCTTCTCAAGCTTTAGGGTGTGTACATATCACTCTGGGATGTTGTAAAAATGCAGTTTCTGATTCTGTAGTGGTGTGGGGATAATTTGGGGGATGGGACCTAAGAATCTGCATTTCTAACGAGCTTCCAAGATACGTTGATATTTTGCTATCCAAGGACACTTTGTATAGCAAGGATCGAGAAGATCTTGAGAATAAAATGGAAAAATCTGAACACATGAAACAAACTGCAAATATAAACTATATAAAACAGACCATTTTTCATGAGCATTTAACTGATACCCATGTAGTATGTGTGACTTTTTATATTTTTAATTTTAAATTTTTGCCTCAATTCCATTTGACAGAGAATTTTAGGATTTCAGGGTGACATATGTATATACTATCAATCCCTGTGGATTGAGAGTTAAATTAGCACACGGAAGACTTGCAGTAAGAAAGTAATCCTAATAACCAAAAGAACTAGTTCTGGAAAATTGATGGTTTAACTCAGTATCTGCACTCTGCAGTGGTTAAAAATAATAACTAAATTTGTTGCTGCAGTTTTAATAAGGAAGAGGAAGTTACACTGTCTTTGCTTTAAACATAAAACTACCCACAAAGAAACAATTTAATTTGATTTTTACATGTTTATCATTTCTGGCTGGTGTATTAGTGACTATAGGCCTAACTGAACACTGTCGAGACGACAGAAATTGTTGCTCCAAGCTCAGGACAAGGATTTGTTTGACTGCCTGAAAGTGACTTTGTCAAAAACATTTGTGAGTGTTCTGATAAATACGTAATAAAACAAAATACCTTGATAAAAATACCTCATGATAAAAGTGTCTTCTATCATGAATGGCCAGTAAGTATAAATAATATGAAGGTTACATTAAAAAGTGCCTTCTGGGAATGTAAGACGTGAAGTTATGGGATTCTGCCTAGTAAGCCATAATTCAGACTTCCATGCTTTTCCTCCTACAGCACTGGCCGAATGAGGGGTGAGTGATGTATCACCGCTCTGTGCACGCAAACGATTTATGAGCCCACATGTGCCATTTCAGTATGTTCAAATTATACACGGGTGAATGAGGCATTTCTCTGATAAATTCCATTATTTCAAGACTTCAATTACAAATAGCCGAAAATGAGTGGCCAATAATCCCTAAATCATTAAAGAAATAGTGATTCCAACACTTCCCCCATCCCTGGCTATTTATTTCAAGATTTTATAATCAGTAATCTTGCTACAAGACTATGATGAATTCAAAAGTGGCTGCCATGTAGACTGCATATTGAGTGGGAAGATCTATTATTTTGAAAGCTCTCCAGTTTCCACCTTAAATACATGGCCAGTGGCTGCTGCTAGGGATTTGAAAATGGCATTCTAGGAAACTCAAGTGGCCCCAGCTAAGTAGTGGCTTACTAACTTGTGATTTAGCAAAGATTTCGGGGAATGCAGGGTTTATTCACATTTTGTTTGTTTGTTCCTCTGCAGGCCTGTTCTGACTCCCACGGTGGGAAAGGCGACCAAATGATGTAATCCACTTGAGCCAGAACTATTTATATGTTTTCCCTTTATATTTTTTCATTTGTCTAAATGGTAATGGGAATTTTATCACTAGAGATTAATTTTTAAGGTCATTAGGCCTCAGGTATTACTCTTGTATTAAAATGCAAATAGCTAATAGGAGGATTACTGCCTGAGAAGGCACTATTAGTGAACACTAACATGACTTTATAAGGTTATGTCCTATATTTTGCGGTTGGTCAAGAGCAAAACGCTATGGAGTAGAGCCCTGCTCCGGCCTTTTGGAGTCAGTGCGCATGGGAGTCAGGGTGGAGAAGAATAAAGTGACAGGGGGCCACTAAGGGATGTTATGGGACCGAGGATGGGGAAGGAAATGAACAAACTCTCAAAGCGTCAACATTGGCTCTTTGAAGACTGGTTTCAAAGGAAAAGGCAGGGAATCATAAAATGACAACTTCATGGATAATAATAAAGGAATCGGCATAATAATGGCTTTTCTGTAGGGATGCCTTCAAACACCTTTACTGAGAGTCTGACTTTAACAACCCACTCTGCTACAGTCATCTACAGCGCCCTGCATTCTCCCTCCGACAAACTCTCAAATTCCTCCACTTTCTTCTATTCCAGCTGTCACTGAAGTGCTCCAGGCCACTGTCTTCTTAGCCTGAATTAGTGTAAAGTCCTCTCAACAGGTTGCTCTGATTTTAGACTTAGTCTTCCCTCCAATTCATTCTCTATCCTGTAGTCAGCGATCTTTCAAAAATGAAGTTGGCTGTAACATCCCTGTGCATAAAGTCCTTTAATACCTTCTCATTTCGGAAACTCCTAAATAGCATGTATAAAGTCCTGCATAACTTAGCTTTATCTGTTAGTCTGGTTACTCTAGTAGCTTTACCAAACTTAAGTTCCTCAGATACACCACATTCTCTCTGCCCTGAACAATCTCTCTGCTTGTTCCGCACACACGCCCACCTGGCTAATTCCTCTTCATACTGCTGTTGGCTTTAGCTGTCATTTCCTACCCTCACCTCCAGCCTCCAAATTCAGGTTCATAGTTTCTCAGAGATTCCATAGCACTCTGCACTGCACTGCCCTTACAATAGCTGCTATTCCTTTGCATTTTAATTGCCTTTTCACTTGTCTTTATCCTTTACTAAACTGCAACTTCTTTGAGGGTTCAATCTTTTTACCATTAGATCTTGAGTGTTTAGCACAGTGCTTGGAACACAGCAAGAACACCTAAGAATGAGTTGGGCAAACACATGACTGAAGGCTGGCTCTCTTAGGCTGGTAAGGTCATGGTCTTTGGTCCACCTTTTCCATGTCTTTCTGGGTTCTGCACGCTTCCTCAACACTTTGAGAAAATGGGAAGAATACTTTAAAACCAGCCATGCCATCTAAAATCGAACTGTGAAATATTTACTTCGGGCAAAATTAAAAAAATCAAGATACAGCCTATGGCTGCACACGGACTCCGTAACCTGCTTGGTAGAGGCGCTAAAGCCCGTAGAAAGGGCCTGGGCTTATTCATATTCGTCAACATCAGGCCTTCCCCGTGCCCTGTCATGGGCAATTTTCTCTTGTTTCACATTTCGTTGTTTTAAAGATTAGGAAAGCAGCTGATGTCTGAAAGGGGCAAGATTCCACTTAAAAAATGCTTGTTCTTAGGAGGAGTCAATAACTGATTGGGATGTTATGAAAGAGTGGCTGGGAGGTTGTGCTGGTCATTTCTGGTTTCAAAGCCCAGCCCTCTCACTTACGAGCTGTGTGACCAGGGCAGGTCACTTAGCCTCTTTGTGCCTCCGTTTTCCCACCTATAAAACAGGGATACAAGGGTGGGCTACCCATGGCTTCTCCGGAGGATACCATGTGAAGTGTCGGGTGCAGTGCTGGGGCACATGGCGAGACTATGCAAGAATGCTTTTCACTCTTCCCTCTAAAAAGTAGGAAATACTGTCTTGGAATGATTATATTTTTGCACCATAACTTCCTTATCTATAAATGAGCTTCCTGCTCATGTGATTGGTAACTTACTGTTCAGTATTCTAGGTTATGCCAAGAAGGGGAAAGACAGTTTAGTTGAGTCGGTTAAGGAGTTTACAGAAGTAATAGGTGGACTTTACATCTCTGATTTCCTAAACAAACAGAGGCATTAGCTTAATGGTGATGGCCTTCTCTTCTTTCTCCTTGCTTCTGTAAGCAAAGCTGCACACTGCCATGAATTTTTAATCAAAGTGTCCTCTTTATACAATTTAATCAAACACCATATGAGACCATGTCCCATCCTGAATTCTTTATTTTAGCACCTTTGAAGAGAGCGTACTCTTAAGTTCATCCATTCAACAATATTGATGAACATACACGGGCTCTCAGTTTCTTTCTACTATATTTATAATGGACAGATTTTACAAAATAGAATTTTAAAATCTAACTTTAAAAAATATGTGTTTATTGATTTTAGAGGGAGAGGAAGGGAGAGAGGGAAAGAGAGAGAAACATTTATGTGAGAGAGAAACATCCATGTGAGAGAGAAATATTGACTGGTTGCCTCCCATACATGCCCCAACCAGAAACTGAACCCCTGACCTTTTTGTGTATGGGATGATGCTCCACCAACAGCATCACACCAACCAGGCCTGAAATCTAACTTTTTAGATGCTTTCAGTTAGAGTCAAAATTAAGGGAGGAACTAACATTGAGTCAATCCCATGTACCCACTACTGCACTAGCTAATTTACACCTGTAACCTCACCAGCTTGGTAGTGCCGCTCTCATTTTCCATGGAAATTAAAATGTATTAGACTCTACAACAGGGAAGGGAACACATCTTAAAATCAATTTATCATCTGATTTTGCTGAGAAAACCTCTGTGGGGAAAACACAACCAATGCAGATATGTGATATTCTTCACATTTATAGTTCTAGCGTTCTAAGTAAATTCCTTCCTTAGAAGTCCAATTCTATAACTGAAGTTCCTAAATATTTCCCTGAAGGAGGAGTGTTAACAATGGGATGGAAACTCATATAAAAGAGACACTGTCAGTTAGTGTAGATAATTTCTTTTTTCTCTCAACAGGTTGTAATAAATTTACATTTTTCAAAATCAACAACATTTAGGGAAAAGGGTCAATCAAATCATAACCTACACATTAAACATATTAAAGGCACATGATTCAGTGAACTCAGTGTCGGACTTAATTGTGTTTCCTCAGAATTCATGTGCTTGGTGAATTTTTTAAAGAGGTGATTCAGGTTAGGTGAGTCCATAAGGACGGGGCCCTAATTCACCAAGACTGGTGTCTTTATCAGAGAGGAGGAGAGCTAGGGGTGTGCACGTGCAGAGACAAGGACGCGGGAAAGCAGCCATCGGCAGGCTGAGGGGAGAGGCTTCAGGAGACAGCAGCCCTGCTGGCACCTTGGTCTTGGACTTCGAGCCTCCAGAACTGTGAGAAAACAAATTTCTGTTGTTAAAGCCACACAGTCAGTGGTATTTTGATACAGTAGCCCCAGCAAACTAATACAAAATGAAAGAGACTGGAGAGCATGAAAAAGTTTTAGTTCTTGCCCATTTTCACTTTCAAGTTTGTTTTTTTTTTTAATTTTGCCCCATTATTTGCTTTCCTCAGGTCGGTAAGTTGCAGGTGCTTGTCTTTATCCACACTTACCACCTCTCTCTATGTCCAGCCTAACGCTTTACACTAGATGTTTGACTTGAGGGCTTATTTATAGCAGCTGATATTTTAAACTGTACACATATTTATTTTACTAATAAAAAAGATTTTCTGAGGAGTCCTAACAATTGTGCTTGGTGTGAGAGGGAGTCCTATACCTACAGCACTGTCGACATTCTGCAACATCACAAGATGTTTATTGGGCACCTACAACGTGCCAGGCACCGTGCAAGGTGTCAGAGACGTGGGGGCGGGCAAGTCAGAGAAGGTCTCTGCCCCATAAAGGGGAAGAGAGATAGTCAACCAACCAACCAAACGACCAAATAACCAACCAATCAATCAACCAGTGTTTGAATTTATGGGAAGAATGAAATAAATAGTATGCCGTAACAGAGACTGATATAGGAGACCTGACTGAGGAGGTGCCTTTCATCTGAGATTTGAAGCCAGAGTAGGAGGCAGTGATGTGTATGTGAAAGGGGAGGGCAGGGGTAAGTGGGGAAGAATGTTCTAGGCACAGGAAAGAACTAGTATCATGATCTTGAGGCAGTTTAGGAATTGTGTCTAGGAATTGATCAGAAGCTGATGTGACTAGGCGTTGCGACAGAGTGAAGAACCCTTGACTGCTGGGGCCGGGAGGCGGGTAGGCAAGGCCCAGATCACACAGAGGCTTCCGGGGTCTGGGCTGTAAACTAACTGTGGTGGAATCTATTACAGTGTTTCAAGCAGACAAGCCAATAAAACTTTAGACCTCATATGTGAATCCTAGAAATAGGCATAAAGTGTGCAATTTCTTGTACTTGATAAAAAAAGTATAAGCAGAAGAAATTTTAACCTGGCTATGTGAGATCAGGAATCTAGCTAGGGACAGCGGTTGATCATGACATCAAAATATAGACTGTAGCTTTTAATCGTGCCCCTCTGTCCCTCACAAGGGGAGCCTTTCCAGAGAGAAGTATGCCAGCAACTTCTGAATGATAAATATCAAGTATATAATTATGGTAAGAGTCAGAGGCTTTGGGCCGGTTTCTGATCCTTTGGTCTGCCTGCCACAGTCAGTCCTTATAAACCACTAGCAAGCCCAGGCATTGGTAGCTTTAGGGAAAGGCAGAGAAAGCCCCCACCATATGGCATTTTGACACCCTTTCTCCTCAATTGGAGAAGGTGATTACAAACATCGGGGTTTTTAAAACTTCACTGAATTAGGAAAACGGCAGAAATGCTCCTTTGAGCTACAGTTTATTTATTTGGTTTCTCTGACATCAGAACCAACAATAACACATCAGTGATTCTTTAATTTAGCAGCTGTTTACAAATATTCACAATTTTAATTAATTTAATTAATCTTGCACTAACTTAGCAGCTATTTACAACTATTTACTATTTATAAATGAGTCAGTTTCTCCATTAATCTGGGGGAGAAGGGCCCACATAGAGTGAATCAGGAGCACATATGAATGATTATGAAAACAAAACGTTTATCAAGAACAGCTACTAGGACCTGTGTGCAAGCCCTTGCTAGCATGTGACCTTGGGTAGGTCATTAATGTCTTGGAGCTTTCATTTTCTTATCAGCGAAATGGAAATAATACTACCTAAACTCACAGGGCTTTGACAGGCAAACTAAGGGCTCTAGAATATTTGAAACTCTCCATACAGGTAAAATTCATTCATATTCTGGCTGCTGTGATGAGATACAAGAGAACAAAGACAAAACTCTTGCCGCTTTGATGCTTACAATCAAAATGAGAAATCCAAACACGTAGAAAATAGAACTAAACACATCAATTGTAACTTAGTTAACAACCACCATTCTTATTACTAGAATATGCTCAAAATATTTGTTAAAAATACAATAAAGTAATATAGCAGAATATGCAATTTCAGGAAATAAATACATGGCGGACGGAGTGTGGAGGAGTGTCCATGAAAGCTCCCTGGAGGGATACCTTTATGTAGGTTTCATAAGAGGCACTATGCCTAGTGGTTATGAGCTGGGAATCAAGTGGCTAATGACCAAACCCCTGCTCCACTGTTTAGTAGCCATGTGACTAGGGGAGAGTCATGTAACTCTCATGGTTGATACCTTTACTGATCTATAAAAAGGGGATGATCATAATCACTCCACAGGCTTGCTTGAAGGACAAGGGGAAAGTATGTGAATAATTATGTAATTAATTTATGTAAATATGCATTATTTATGAAGTTATGTAACTTGTTATTATGAACTATGTAATATTACATAAATAAAGCTTTTAACACAGTGCTTAGCACAAGGCAAGTGCTTTAAAAAAGGCAACTCTTATGATTATTAGCATTACATATCACACCATAGTTGAGTGATGGTAAAGATTATAGCTATAACGATGACAAAGGAGGCGAGAGACCACTACATTACTTACATAAAGTGGCTGCTGTGGGGAATTGTTAGGATCTAATTAAACAGAGAGGAAAGAGAAGGAAAAATGAGAAATTTGAAGTATGACTTAGAATTTTTTAAGGACAGAAAAAAGCTATGAGAAATATCGAGGCAGCAGCCATTAAAACGGAGTCTGCTTCATAGATCAACTTTAAATTCTGCTTTGTTTTCAAAATACAAATCACACCTAGCTTTCATCGAGTAGATGTAAGGTGTCTCTGCTGACAGTTTTATGGTCTTAAGTGACCATCAAGTCAATGTGATTAATCACTTGAGTAGGGAAGAGGGCTGCTAGTAACAAACTCCAAGCTTTCCTCTTTGGAGAGTTCTGTGTTACAACTTTAATTAAGAAAAGGTCAAAGAAAAGTAATAGAAATAACCAGAGTATGCTTAGAATTATGGGGGAGAGGACATAGTGTGAGATCACATCATTGTCTTCGGACAGGATTAAGCCTATATTGACTGCATTTTTCTTTAAAGATTACTCATACATTTTTTCTTTGTAATTCAGTAATTTTAGTTTTATTGTTTCAGCCACCATACAACATTGTGGAACCAAACTCATTGGGAATAAGATTAAAGCAATCACTCTTTCCACTTGTAGTTTTGAGAGGCTGAGATGTAAGAAAAAAGAGGAACAGTTTGATCTACAAGCTTAAGAAAATCTGAACAAAGAGATAGGCTTAGCAGTAGAGTCCATTTTTATTTCCTGAAACAGTGGAAAGTAATATAAAATTGAACTCGTATGCTGCTCATATTTTAAAAAATATACAAATTAAGATAAAGATGTAACTATTAAATAAATGTTCATCAGTGAATCACCTAAAATCATCTAGTGTACTAATTATGCAAAAAAATTAATTCTAAGGCATCAGAAGCAGGGATAGGAAAGAACTTGGAAACAGTTACGGGAGGAATGTTCCAGAAATAAAGAAGTAGCTAACAATACCGAGTCATGAAGGTGATGAGCATGGAGTGTTGGAGGTATGCTTTCTGTGAAATAGTAGTGATCTGGGGGACCAGTTATTTTAAAGGCAGTTTAACCCAGTGGCTCACTTCATAGTTATAACTGCAAAAAAATTCCACGGGCCCCTAGTTCAGAGAAAATTAGAGTTATTAAGCAAAATTGAAATATTTCTAAGGAACTGGTTTGCTAAACATATTTGTAAGAAGTGGCCTAAACTAGCCTGAAATATATGAAATTTATACAATCTGTCCATTTGTTGTCATTCAAATTGCAACTGTACATTTATTATTAAAACAGTAACTAACCAAAGGCAGGAATCTTCTATGTCACAATCAAAATAGAGAAAAACTTTGTGGATGCCTTTGTCCCAATACATAGGGCTATCTGAATCCACACATTTAACACATCTGAAAGTCAGGTGTGCTTATTCTGGGACTTGAAAACAGGCTTTATCAGAATGGCTACCCAGAAATATTTGTAAGTAAAAGTTACAAGACAATCTTTGTTAAGGAAATAATTTCCAGGGTATGATCCCATCCCATAACTTTTCTTCTTTTCCACCTCCATTATAAGTGAATGGAGCATTGTTCCCCAAATCAGCAGAAACACACACACCCTGGGAATAAGACAGATCATTCTTGCATCACCATCGTGCGGTCGTTTGGCACAGCACTTGTAACAGCCAACTGTGGGACCCGCCAACCTGCATCCACCTGACTGCTAATGCTTAGCATGGTGCCCACTAACACAAGTTATCCCTGCAGCTAAGATATAAACAAGGATATGAATTGTATGGCACATTAATTGGGAAATATCCAAATTATTGATAATGTTACAAAAGAAATTTTAATTGAATCAGTTAAAAAGTGCCTTAGTGACACCCCTGGCATCCAGCGACTTTGCCCCTTGCTGAGACTGCTTGTAAAGAGATGAGACTACTCCCCTCTCCACGGGCAGTCAAGCAGCCAAACCTGCACTAACCATGAAGGGTTGCTCCGGAGCATGTTGACATACAACCCGATGAGCACATGTTCATCAGCTAGCCTGTCTGCCACACTGAGGCTGTACTGAATCCTGAAACGGGGTGGGAGGAAAGAAAGGGTGGTGTTAGGAGTGGCTGACAGAAAGAAGCAGAGCAGGTGGGAATGCACTTGTGGTAAAAAGGCATTTGGAAAACCAAGCAAATGAAGGGAAGATAAGCGCTGCTCTATAAAAGACACAAGCCAAATCCAAGCAATGGCATTCACACTTGCATCTCACTAACCTCAAAAATACAGACTTTACCTTCTCTGTAGGCAAAGGAACTTACAAGAAGACAGATTTGCATTCTTCACACACTAAGACCAAGAAATCCAACTGTACATTAAACACATAGCAAGCAAAGATTAAGTAACTTTTGGAAAATCAAATCTGAAGCTTAGTCATTAAAAAAAAAGTAAATCAGGGGAAGTTAATAAAAACACAGATGTTTCTACTCAAAATAACTAGTTGGTGCTGTTAATGTGGTTATAATGGAGCTGCTTTTACTAAATCAAAATGGTCCTTCACACACAAAGCATGTTGACAAAAGAAATCTCCATTTTTAGTTTGGTTAATCCAGGGTTCCAGCATACTCTGGCTTGGACTTACCCTTTGCCCTTCAGAAAAGCCGGAGCGGCCCTAGCCAGTAGTTTGTTCTGCTCTACTTCACTGTCCTTGGGAGGAGAGCTAGTTAATAAGACGGGAAAGCCAAGAAGAGCGTAAACACGGCAGTGCATTCAAGAATAGAACTGGCAACAGCAACGCCCAAGTCTAGATCCAAGCTCCATTTGGACAGCTCTCTTATTATTTTGAAATGTTCAAGATGTTTTCAGATTTCCACAGAGTTGAACTAGGAGTAGAAACCTGGCCTGAGAACCACAATTATTACACAAGCCACCACAATCCCAGATTTGACCTCCACTATGTGCTTAACAAATAGATTGTATTATACCTAGACAGAAGGACAATTCATTCAACATTCATTACAGACAATCACGTAAACACTCCAATGGTTCACTAAATCCTGTCGGCCTCTACATGTAAGTGAAGAAGTTTATCTCCCCAGCCTTCCCTATGTTCTCCAACTTTCTATGTTGAATAGAGACTTGAAAATTACCTAGTTTGGGATTGCTGTCTTATTAGAAGTGCCTTACTACTTTAAGCACAAGTCACCTAGCCTTGGCTGTGAAACTGCAAAGAAAAGTTTCACAGAAACTGAGAAATAAACCCTTGAGTCTTATAAATACACGCTCATATTCCTTGTATCTATAGTGGGTGTACAGAATCCCGTCAATGTAGCAAATTCTTGCCATTTTTAGATTCATTATGAGGAACGCTCATTTAGTAATTTAAATGACAGCTTTACAAGTTTAAAATGTAGTTTTATTGAAGGACAGACAGAAATATAAATGATAATGAAGTGTGGCCAAGCCAGAGTCATCCAAGATCTAATGTCATAAATCCACATGCTTCCTTGGGAAATATGGTATTAATTTTTGGTATTACAGATGTACTTGTGATGTGCTTAAAGAGAGTTTGCTCCTTTGTAGGTTAAGAATTTTCCTTGCAACACGGGTATACTTAAATCTATTTTGTACCCCCCACCCCTTCATGGAGAACACAAAATTAACTGTGTGACCTTGTTGGCGCAACAAGCTTTTAATTACTGGGCTTGAAATGATGACATTTCACAAACTTTCCCATCTTTTCAAGTTCTAAATCATATATATGTATAGCTTATAAAGTAGTTAAAACTTTAAAAAGTTTAATTGAAAGCTTTGAGGTTTTACTACAAAGTACCACTCTTTCAGACTATGAAACACAAACAATAAGAATTTATAAATGAATACCATATTAGAATTACGCACACTGTGACTGGAATTCTTGTTCTATACTACAAGATTCCTCAAGCAGTGAAGCTTCTGGCAAACTGAAAATCGTATTTGATCTGTAAAGAAGCTGGCAGGGGGAGGCGCCCAGGGCTGCTGAATGCAAAGATTTCTCCCCACTTTTCGGGAGTCCTGTCACACAAAGTATCGCTACGCTCAAAAAGTACAACTGCACACAACATTGACTTTAAAAATGAAATGATTAATATTCTAGGAGAATCTACTTTCCTGATGAACTTAAAGAAATTTTTTGCAGTGTACTGATCTCTACCATCTAAGACTATGAAACCTGTCCACCAGGGCCAAGTAGCTACTATAAAGCCATAGTCGTTGGAGGTTTCCCATCATCCCACTGAAACAGCACTGCAGACCTTGTCTCCTGAAGCATGTCCATTATCCAGTAACTACAGTCTCCTCGCTGCCCAGTCTCCAACCCCAGCTTTCTTGTAACTCAAGATTGCTGTCCCTACTTTATAAGTGATTTCAGATTCTTGCAACACCACTCAACACACTATGTGACAAGTCAGTGATTCTTCCCTCCGAATTAAAGTATTTCCCTGCCTTGTTATGCTTGTCTGCCCCTTGACTCCCAGAGATTGTGGTGATATTTTAGAAATCAAAAGCTTAATTATAATGACATGGATACAACTCCCAATATTTTATGCACCAGAAGAAAAGACCAGTAGAGAAAAGAAATAGAGGAGGATCTATCAGAGGATGTGTTTGCTGCAGATTACTCTGGTGAACCTTCTGAGAAGATGGTGGTGTGCCAATAAAGCCCCGGAGGGCTGGCCCACCACTTGGCCCTGGGCTAACACGACTGCTGGAGGGGCCTTGCCGACATCAGTATGGTGCAGGGGCTGGGGCCAGAAGGGAGCAGTCGCCAGATTCTCCTTTGGTGTCCTTATCCTTTCTTTCTTTCCACCTCTTTGGGTCCCTCTCTCCGTCCTCTACTCCATTCATCTCTCTCCTCTTCTTTTTCTTCTTCTTCCCAAATCCCTTCCTCCCTCAAGAGGATGAGCAGTTAGTCTCTTCTTCTGTTGTCATTTTCTCTGCATTGGCCCTGGCCAGCATTGGTTTAGTCCTCTCACATTCCTTTCCCTTCACACATGAATTCTTGGGAATCGGTTTTCACGGAAAATATGGGGATGGTGCTATCTGCATTTATGAGTTTGTGGAAATCAACCATTTATTTTGTTTTGCTACAGCTCTTAGTTGCTAGTGCCAGAAGTACTTCTGAGTTTTGGCACTCAGTGTCCACACAGTGTTTGCACTTCCAAAAACTAGCCTTAAATTCTGCTCCTCATGACTTATTTCTAGAAAGCCAAAAATATGACCATGTATCGAGGAAGGCAAATGCATGATAGAAACAAAAACCAACCACTCTTTCAAAATGAAATGGATTAGGAACATAGAGAGTTGATGGGGAAGCAGGTTTCACTTAAAACTTGGTTCTATAAAGAGTTTCCATATGAAGTATTTTCACCAGAACTTCTTTTGCAGCTCCTAAGGAGCTTGAAGAAAGGGGGCAAAGTGAAAAAAATTTTCTCCTGAGTTGTGAAAACACGGACAATACGTTGTTAATTATGATCTTTTCAAAGCAATGTATGCTCATATTTTATAAACTAATTTAGATTTTTAAACCGTCATTTTGTAACTTGGTAGTTTGCTTGGAGAATTTGGGGGACATGTCTAATTCATTGCAGACTTTGGGATCAGGCACACTGGAACAGATGTTCTTACCAAGAAATGAGTACTTTTGCACACATCTAGTTCTAAAAGCTTCTGAGTCTTCTATACGCCCTGACTTCACATCAAAGTGCACCCTTCCTTTTAAGCTCTGAAATGGGAACTACTTGGGCCTCCCCTTGACCATGGGTGATAAATCTTTTCTGAGTCACAAGGAGAAGCAAGACTGCCATCTCTGAAATTGTATGCATATGGACCTTTTTTCTTATTCTTGTCATTTTTTTTTTAATCAGGCCCATGCCCATGTATAAGCACATCCCTTTCACATGTATTATCAGTAATGAGTGTGGTGACCTTCATACCCCTGAAGGTAAAACAAGGTAAATTTTGAAGTTTATGTGTTTTGCTGGGGAAAAAAGGGACAGAAATATTCCTTTAGACTATTTGTTTCCTAAAAAGTCTCTATTTTCTTACCAATTCCTTTTTAGAACTTTAGAAAATAGAATATATAAAGATAAATGCCCTTCTTGCCAAATTTTCTCTCTCTCTCTCTCTCTCACACACATACACACACACACACACACAGATGCAATAGTTCTGGAAGGATGGAGAAATTTAAAAATATTTCATATTTATTTATTTAAATTCACCCTTTACTTTTGAAGGTTGACAACCGACGCCAGCAGTTTTGCTTAAATGCAAACATTTTCGGCGCATTCTAAGGTAACACAACTACACATAAAAGCTCCCTGGGTTTTTGCTGAAATCTGAAATATATTTTTATAAACCTTTCTATGTTTATGTTGGATTACTATTTTAGCCCTGGTCAGAGACATTTTTCTCTTATTGAATGTGGAAACGAATGGGTTTAAATGAAAGTTGGATGCTGTCTCACTGAGCAACAGTACTACAGAAATAAGTAACATCATGTGCAATAATTGTGAACGCAGGGGTTGGCAGGAACATGACATTGAGCCATGGCAAACTAAAAACATATATCTTCATTTGTATTGATTTCAAATAATTAATAAAGTTGTGTGGTGTTTGGACGTGTGTAGAATAACTTGTAAAGTTGGCTCCCTCCTTAAGTGACTATCACTGTGAATAAAATTTTGCTGCTCACTGTAATTAACACAGTTTGGGCATAAGAGAGAAGAGAATATAAATCAGTTTTGTTAGGAGGTAACATCTGAAAAATTGCCTTTCCCTTTCCTATTTTAGCTTTCAATATCTTTGATATGAAACAAAATATCTACCACATGCAAATCAACAAACAAGCATAAAAAGGATAGTGTCTCAGTGGGGTAATTAATTGTCATCAGTTCAAGCTGGCATGAAAGTCAAACCATCTTAAGCAGATACCATGGAAGAAATACTAAGAACCCTTACACTGGATTCACTACATTTACTGTATTTTCCCCCAGACATCATCAGATCACAGCGATGGCATTTTTACCAAGAGAGCCTCCGGAAAGTGTGCTGGGTGCGGAGAGTGCGCAGACAACAACTAAAGCAACTCTAATACGGGAATAAAAGTTGTTGAGGTGAAGAAGAGAGGTGACAGCAGTTTTAGTTATGCCCTAACATTTTAGTGTAGGAAGCAGAGTTCAGGGTAAAGACTGGCTTATTTTGAGTTTGAAAAAAATCTAGCATATTAATGTAGCTCTTGGGTGACATGGAATAAAGAAATAGCAGCAGAGAGTGATTATTTCATATTTCATAAAATTTTAGACAACATGCCCAGAAAGTGTGAAAAGAGTGAAGAAATCCTCAGGGTAGGCCTGGCTGGAATGGCTCAGTGGATTGAGTGCCAGCCTGTGAACTGAAGGGTCACCAGTTCAATTCCCAGTCAGGGCACATGCCTGGGATTTGGGCCAGGTCCCCAGTGGGGGCATGTGAGAGGCAACTAATTGATATATCTCTTACAAATCGATGTTTCTCTCCCTGTCTTTCTCCCTCTCTGTAAAAATAAAAAAGAAATTTTCACTGTAGTTGATATATGTTATCTGTTTGATGATATTGATTTATAAATTTATCTCCTTTTCTTACTGAAAAAGATGGGCTTTAATCTTAGAAAAAATTAACCATGAAGAGAACTTTGATTTTCAGATCAAAGGCTGAATTCTGTGCCTGTTTCATTTCTATTCATTTTTGATTACCAAAGCACAAATGCTTAAAATTTAGTTTGAACTTATAAATCAGATTAATAATCTGGGTTGTTAGGTAAAGAATCTTTGTTTAAACAAAGTGTTTGAACAAAACAGAAAAAGACATAGTAATTAGCCTTTCTGTGGTTGAAAACCCAAACCAATCTACCAATTAGTCAATCAACAAAAATAACTCACAAAGGCTGTTCCACTGGTAAGAATCAGGGTCTGGGAAGCACTTGGGGTGTGTGGTATGCCTTCCCCACATGCACCACTGAGCCTAACACAATATTAAGAAATTAACCAAATGTTATTGTGACAAAACAGAAAACACCATATTAAATTGTGGTCAAGACAGTCTATGACTGAAGCAATTCTAACATTTGGAAGAGTGATAAGGTCTGGCTAGGTGCTACACATCATAGCCAACATGATTCCTTTTCTGAGTGGCTTTCATTATAGAAATCTATTGAAATATCTGGGAAAACTTTATGAGATATTTCTAACACTGGGGGTAGAAGAATCTAGCTATTCAAACTTTCAGAGCACCCTTAATGTGGCTAATGAAGAAGCCAGACAGAAACTCATGTTATAGGAAAGACTGGTTAACTTTCTCACCTAACCTAGGCAAGGATTTTGGTGAGATAATCAGGAGTTTTCAAAGGAGGCATGACACCGACCTACGAAGACGGCAGATACTCAGAGGCGCGGTGCTGTGCACTGTGTGGGGAGAACAGACCTTTTGGACCTGCCTTTGGGTCGGTGCTTGCAGTAATATTTGCAAGTGACAGGATGTACTTCAGAGGCTTAGATGATGTCACTGCTCCACTACACATAGCTCTCAGAGCTCTTTTCCTAGTGGTAACGATAGATTTCTACTGACCCAGCCACCTGGTCCCTATAAATGAATGCATTTCTAAGAAAACAGCCTAGGTTTAGGGATAAAATTATGATCAAGAAAATGAACCCAGTGAATTAGTCCATGAATTATGTTATTTGACCAACATTCTATCTAATTGCTAACCGGCATCGAACACACACACACACACACACACACACACACACACACACACACTCTTCAAGGGGTTAAGGGAGAGTGCCTTTGAGAATTCCCTCTTTTCTTTTAAGTAAGGAAAAGTGAATTGTGTATAACTGGAGACGGATATAAGAAAGGAGGATGCAGCAGATGGTGGTGGTAACCGGAGTTATACATTCATAAATCTGTGCAAGTCAGATTACTAGGATGTCAAAGACCTCAAAGATATACCCTAGAGTCCTTTGAAGATCAAACCGGTGTGCTCGTAAGGGACTCTAGGTAAGCAATGCCGCGAGTTTAGGACAAGAATGCTGGAGTGCTGATTTCAGCTCGTCCTCATCCTGCTTTATCTTTCTAAGATTTGTCACCAAAGACTGATAACTCAGCCTAAATAAAATATCTTCATGGCAAACTTCTCTGCTCTCTTAACACAGATCAGCACGTTCCTGGCTTGTTTAGGCTTTATCTTATTTTAAAAGGGGAAGTTGGTGTGGAACAGAGGTGAGGGCAGGGCTCCAGGTTACTTTTACTTGGCTCAGTTCCAGTCATAGGAAGAAAAGGACCTTTAACTTATGCCTACATTTGGCATTATGGGTTTCCATCAATTTTAGTGTATGAACATGGTTAAGAAACAAACAGTGGATCGCCACTAGCATTATCAAGTGATAGAAATTAAGCATTAACAGTATGATATTCATTTTGGAATTGCTACTTCAATAGGAATCAGACTGCTCTGCCTTGGGGAGCACATGGCCCAGGCCCAGTGGGGCAGAAAGGTGTTAATGTCCTCAAGTCCTTTACTGCGATATGGTCCAGCCATGTGACCTTGTCCTGGCCTCACCCAGTCAGAGCTCATGATCGTTCCAAGAGGCTCTTCATTCAAGAGTCTAAGAAATCACCATCTGGGTCTTGCAAAGAAGGAAAGAAGAAAATCCAGCGTGGTCCTCTTCATAGACATGCATCTCATGCACATACTGGTGCGAGGCCACGAGAGCAATAAAATAAGTGGAAAAGAGAGGAAGGAGCCGAGAAGTCCAGCTCACGCTGGAAATTGTCAGTGGAGTCTCGTGAAAGCCCAGAAGACCTCTGTCTCCCCTGAGACACGCAACAAGGACTTCAGTGATGGGATAGAATGACTAGCAGTCTGGCTATGGAACTGCCACTATGATTAGTGATTCAGGGCTGGGATACTGACCCGTGTGCAGTGGTCAAGCTGATTTACATACAGCTTTATAGGTGAATGCTCTTCAGCCACAGGGCTGGATGCACTTATCCCCTCAGGCAACCTGAGGGAGTCAAACAATGAGACCTCATTAAAACGTCTCACAGACAGAGCAAGACCCACTCATGGAGGAAAGAAGTTCAGTGTACACAACTTTATTGAACAGCACCCTTAAAACAGAAGCCAGAGGCCAATCTCTGAGGTGATAGGATGAACTGAAGACTTTAAACAATGTGTCTGTGGTTCACAGGGAACATTCCAAAAGGACTGAAAATGGGAAAAAAGGGAAATTATCATATTTTGGGTTAATAGGTACCATGCACCCTGGAGGAACCAGAACAGCTCAGAGCATTATAGGAATATTTTAGAGTAGAGGAAGCCATGTTATCCATCTAGACGCATCCACCATAAGCACCGTCCGAGCTGAAATGATATAAAATGACCTTCAGTAAGGATGGAGTCTATTCCTGCTTGACATCTGCAGAATGCAGAGCTTCCTAATAAATGCACAACATCTTTCTTAACATCATGCAGGATATTTCCTAGGCAGATGCACAGGCCCATGTCTCTTACAGACTTAACAGTTTAGGATTTTGTTTTAGAAAAGATGGTTGAGTTTGCTGGTGGTTTTGAACAGTGCTAAGAGAAACACACTGAGGGCCTAGCCACGTGATTTCACTGTGGGGGTTCTGTAGTTCAGTCGTGTCTTCATTTCCACTTGTTAAATAGAGACTTGCTTAATTTACAGGAAAAAACACCATGAACATTCCGTCTATTCTGCTCATTACAATTATGGGGAACATCTTCATCTCAGGTTCCTGCTGATGGGCAAGTACAGGAACACGGAGAAAAAACCAGTAGTGCTGAGTCTCACTGCCTTCGAATCCTCACTGGAACGCACCAGGATATCACAGTGAAACTGGTATCTCAGAAACCTCTTCAGGGAAAAGACTGATTACACTCATTTTGTAAAACATGAGGCTGTATTTTTTTTCCTACTGAAAGGCATTTGAAAATCTTGCGTTCAATTACTCACTCCAATTATCCTTACCTTTGCCTCTGCTTTCCTGTGAGCCTTCTCCTTGTATTTAGAAAATAATTCTCTGGTGCTTTATTTGTGATATTTGATCAAGTGAGCAACTCTTGACCCTGCATATTTGTAACGCTGGCTCTAAAGGAAGTACCGGATTCACCTGTTCTTTGCTCACACTGGGAAGGGATCTTGTTAAAAAAGATGATACATAATCTACCTTTTGTTTGAGTCCTTGTTACTATCCATGAAATTACTTATGTAGAAACTACATTTACAAGTTTGGTCTTCAGTCTCTAGCCTCAGGAACTACAAGGTTCACCAGGAAGAGGATTTTGTATCTGGAGCTTTGAATTCAGAGATGTTTCAGAGTGTACATCATAATTATCCATTGCATCTTGAAATTCCAATTTCCTGGCTTAAATGGACCTTTCTAAATGTTATGAAAGTGACTTTCTCAGTGAAGAGAATGCACATATGTCAGTAGTAAAATATAAACTTATTCTACATTCTCACAGTGGGTGCACTATAAATGCAAGTTTCCAGAAAGGACTTTAATCCCTGCAGCTATCCTATTCCTCTTTAAATGCAGCTAAATGAATGAAATTGAAAACATGCAACAGATATTTACTTAACTAGTTTCTCACAATAGGCTTCCACTCTTGGCTTACACTGGAATATTTTTCTTGCCACATAATCAAGGCTCATCACCAAACTGAGGGCTTATTATACAACAGGACTGGAACTTACCTCCTGGTAATAAAAGGACTTCCTGAGGAGGGGACAGAGTGGGAGAACAGGGTGTCATTCATGCTGGTTACAGGTCTGGGTGGCCTAAAACAAAGTACAGTATGGATGGGAAGTTAAAACAAGTAGAAGTCACTGACCAAAATCTAGCTACCATCCCTGAGGAGAGGGGGTGGGGAGACCAGAGTTTTATCTTAACTCAGGATCAACACAAAATTTTACATTTTTCAATTACATTCTTTGAATGCTTCAAAGTTACATTTCCTTTTTCAATTTAATCTTTATTGTATTTTGTTCCATTACCATTTAGTCCCCTTATGTCTCCCTCTGCCCAGCAATCACCTCACTGTTGTCCATGTCCATAGAGTTACATTTCTTGGAGACACACAGAATCTCAAGTAAACACGGTGAGGAAGGCCCTGGACACCACAGGGTGTTGATCCATGAGCTCTGAGCCTCGGTGAGGATTTGAGGTAGCCTTACATTTACTGCCTTCTAAAGGGAGAAGCTCTGAAAATTGATAATGTTCAGGACCTACATGTCTTGCAAAAAGGAAGATCTCTGAAGGCCTGGAAACTTCTTCTCATGTTTCCAATGAAAATGGCCCTCTCCCCACCTGTCCAGCCTGGAAGGACCCAGCTACAAAGTCATCTGGTACTTTACTTGCTCTTTATTGTAAATGAAGATGCAATTAAGCACCATAAAGTATTTACTGACTTCCTGTTATTGGATGGCCCAGATAATAGGGCACGTGGTTCAAGGTTTCACTCATAAACTTCACTTTTTTTCATGTGATGAGAGAAAATAATAGGTTGAACATTCCTCAAAATTGTTCATGAGCCTAAATACCACCTGCATTAGGTCTGTCATTCCCTGTGCTGTTTTATATTTCATCTTGTCATTTTTGCTCCATCACTGATGTCTTAGTCCAGGCAAAACCATAGAGCTGTGATCCCTTTCTCATCTCCAAGCAATTTTTAGTCTGACTTTAGGTCCACGGTAAGACAATCCATGGGAAATCGAGACAGGATTGACAGTTCAAAAGATGGAGGGTGAGGCAGGGTACCATTCTGCATCAGAAGAAATTTTGATTTCACTGTAATTCTCTATTTGAGTTTGATGGTGTAGAATTATTTGAAATGAAACATTAATTACAGTAGCCTATAGAGTCTATGGTGTTGGCTTGATCAAGAGCCGAATTTGTAATGGTTACTGCTTTATCCTAGGGAATCAGAGTTAGTTTGTATTCTACAATAAAGAGAGTCTAGGAAAAAGGTAGACTTGTTTACGGCAGTTTGTTTAATGGGAATGAATATGATGCTATGCAGGTTTTAAAATGTCAGCACTACATACAAAAACTCATTAAAACTTTGGTTCCCAGTACCTGCAGTTCAACTGTGTTCTGAGAATTTGTTGACATACTGTTTGTTGGATGAGGTCAACACAGCAGGTTCACTATTTCATCTACTCTGAACATATTAGCCAACATTCTGAAAACAATCTTGGTGTTTTGCATTGCTAATCTAGGATGTCACTTTTAAAAAAAGATTTTATTTATTTTTCCAGATAGGGGAAGGGAGGGAGAAAGAGAGGGAGAGAAACATCAGTGTGTGGTGGTTTCTCACGTGGCCCCCACTGGCGACCTGGCCTGCAACCCAGGCATGTGCCCTGACTGGGAATAGAACCGGCAATCCTTTGGTTCGAGGGTCGGCACTCAATCCACTGAGCCACACCAGCCAAGGTTAGGATGTAGCTTTGTTACCTGAGTCTAGTTTAAAACTAATTTTGCCTTGAATGGACTGGGTTCGATTTACCAGAAGGATGCTATTTTTATACAAATGTCCTCTGTGAATTTCAAAAGTCAGGTATTTCAGATTTTAAAGCAGTAAACAGAATGAAATATCTTACACTGTAGCTTTGCAGAATGAAAAATATCTTGCATTGTAGCTTGAAAAATATCAACTTGACCAACATTTCTTTTGTCTTTTTAAAAAAACTTTCCCATCTTGCTCTATCTCTAGGCAATGAGAAAAGTAGATTTAGAATGCGTTTTAACTAGCCTGGTAAATTTACTTTATTAAGCCTGGTCACTGCAAAGCTGAAAATTGTAGTTTATTAGTAAATAGCTTCAGATTTAAAGTTCATTATAAAAATACTGAACTTGAGACACAGAATGGCTACCCTTGGGACCAATGTTGACTTTCAAAAGGATTAAAGTTCCTATATCCTCCATAAACAAGTGGCAAGCTACCTTATCTAATAAACAGGTCTCATTGGGAGTTTTAAACATATTTACTCTTAAAGAAAAGAAATAGTTCCATAAGATAAAGCCACAGGGGCCTAGTGAAAGATTTTCTTCCTGGATGACATCTTTGCAGAAGGCATTTTTATGAAACTGTCATTCTTCTTATAAACGGAAAGTGTTCAGCTCAAGGCAGAATTAGTTTTAAACTAGTTTTGCGTCTCATAAGCACTTATAATTATGATGACAAATCTTTATAAGTACACTGGGGACTATTGAACTACTTACCAAGTATCACTTTGGGCAGCAAAGAATTGAATAGAATAGAGACTGTTAATCATGGTGGTAACATTTACAAGCAATACGATAGCTAAGCGCACATGCCAAGATATCAAAAGGTCACCCACTGAAGTGGCCATCTTGTGCCTACGATAATTTAGAATAGCTAAATGAACAGCATATTTTAAAATTAGAAGCCGTAGGTATCCCCATCCAAAAAAAAAAAAAAGAAAATAAGACATGGATGCCTATTTAGGGCATTAACATTTAAATAACAAACAGGGAGAAAGATGTCTAACATCAAAACTAGAAAAAATATTCTGTTCTAATATAGACTGAACATTCTGCATCCAGAATTTCTAATATGTTATTTCAGTAATTACATATTTTTCACAATTTTTAAATTAAGACATTCACCCTGAAAAAATATATTAGCAGTGAGGATAGAGTACTATTTTGATTCAAGGGATATTTTGAGAATCCAGTTCAATATCAAGAACATTTCTCAGAAAAAAAGGGCATATTTTGTGTAGAATTTTAAGGGAATCCTGAAACTCTCCATGGAACCCAAACTGTGTAGATACTACTCTCATTTAGTTGAGTGAATAACGCATCAGATCATATTGCCACTATAAAGTTAAAAAATTTTTACACAGCCAATTAAATAACACCCTCCCCAACCCCAGTCCTGAGCCGACTTGAGTACAAGTCCCCGTGCAAGGTGACAGATACTTCAATGCGACCGATTGTGTAACTGACTTGGATTTCACACTGCCTCGTCTCCTAATTCTCTCCTGAGGTGGGAAGCAGCATCCTAATTCTGTTCCACTGCAAAGCTCATAGAGCCAAGCCATTCACATCCCAAGTCTCTCTTCCTCACATCCAGCAGCTCTGGTTGAATGCCGCACTCGGGGGGGAAACTCCTGGCAGGTCTGGTAGAAGGTGACTATGTGGCAAAGCACAGAGAGCACAGACTTGCCCTCACTTCATTTTGTTCATTCGTTAACAGGTTAGCAATTGTCTCTGGCTATGGGAGGGAAAGTTGAGACCTTAATAAGAACAGCTCATATGAAGTCATTTTCTGAAAGTGGTTAGCTCTTTGGAACACTCTCTGTATTTATTTAGCCCTGGTTTATCTGAAGGCTTATTTTTAGGAGCAAAATTTCCAAAAATAGTGAACCGCATTCTACAGATTCAGTTTACATTAGTTTTTGGATGCCTCGTCTATGCCAGCCACAGGAGCCTCCAGACCGTGTGCTGCTGAGGACAGTGAGCCCTCACAGCCCCTTGGGACCACACAGAACAAAGCCCTGTAGTATTTATACAAAGTTCACGGACATGCCACAGCACAAGTCATTTGATGGTATTTGCTTAGACCCATCAGACAAAAGAGTTACTGCTTTTATAAGGGTCTCAGGCCTACCACAGTGCTACTTAATGGGTCATGTTCTGAACCACCTGAATAATGAACTTGGCATTGGTGAATTACTAATACTGGTAGGTCTGATCAGCCCACCTCTTGATGTCAACATGTCCACATAGGCTCTGCAGTGCCACAGGTCCTGCTGAACTTGCAAACGAAAAGCAGTCTATGAGGAGGGAAAATCATCCATTCTAGAGGCTTGCTGAGGTACCGGGTGACTACAGAATTCCTTATTGTGCTTAGAAATAGGAAATGGGCTTCTTTCTTCTTTTGAGCCCAAGACAACATCAGAGAAAAAAAAACCTCCTCTGTTTTCTTGGCAACCAAGGCCGGAGAGAGGCTCCAATGGTAAGGGAGGAGGGTGGGTAGGAGGGAGCATTGTTCCCCGGCCCCGGCCCCTCTTTCCTCCAAACTCACACCTACTTTGGAGGAATATTTTTTTAATGTCCATTTTTTTAGATGTTCTGATAAATATTCCCACCAATCCCCCTCTTTAATGTTCCCCAGCACGAGCCATGATTTTTCTGAAATTATGTAGCTTGGGATAAGACAGCAATAATTTCCAGGTTTGCTGCCATCTTTAAGATGGCTGGCTCTGCAGAAAAATAAAACAAAGGGCTTTTGTATTTGGGACTCGAGGCACATATGATGCTAAGGTAAAATGTGCTGTAAAATTTTCTTACCACACTAATTCCATTGATTGCTAACTTCCAATGAGTGAACTCCACTAACACCCCCACATTTTAAAACTACGCTTTTTATCACTAGGTGAGTTACACCGGTGCGGCATACCTTCTTGTACAGCTGAGCACTTGTATTACACATCTCCCCAACAAAATATTGTAATGACATTACAGTCACTGTTTTTTTTTTAAATTACTTGTTAAAGCTCTGTCCCTGACAACTGATATGAAATTTGCTTTTGTGTGAATTCGGATGTGTATCAATGAAGAGCGATGTCTCTTAGTGTGGAGAGCAGAGGTACTCACACGATGTGGGCCAAGTTGAGTGGCTTCTCAGGCTGGTCCGGGAACATTGGGTGTAAAGGCTCACGGCTGGAAGCGCAGCTCAGGGACTTGCTTAACGCATTAGTTAGCTTCTTAGCAGGTGATTTCTGGAAAGAAGAAAGGTAGAGGTGATAACGACTAACATTTATGTAGCATTTTATCAAATGATTTGCCTTCATAGTAGATAACCATTCACTCACTCACTCATTCAAGAACTCCTCTTTGAGTTACTACTCCAAGTCAGGGAGTCTGCTCAGCGGTAAACAAACCGACAAGGTGCCTGCCTCCTGCTGCTTAGCATTAGCGAATGCTGTGATAAATGGGAGCACCTGAGCTGGGACTTAACGGGCCAGCAGGAGTCCTTTAGACAAAGACTGGGAAGGTAATTCCAGATGGAGGAAGAAGAGGCAAGCAGGACGTAGATCATTAAAGTCCTTATATGTTATATCAAGGACTGTGGTCTTTATCTTGAATGCAGGGGGAGACAATGAAGATTTTAAATCACGGAGGTGACAGCATCAGACCTGATTCTAGAAGGATTGCTCCATCTTAATAAGCAAGAGGTTTTGCAGGAATTCAGGTGTAAGATGATTCAGGTGTGGTGGAATGTATCTAACTAAAAGTGCAGCTTCAATCTGAGTCTTCAGAATTTAAAATTCATGTTCTTTTCCGAGCATCATGCTACCTGTATTTCATCTAGATAGGTGGATGTTCATCTTCAAGTTTCACAGCCAAAATTATCAAAAATAATGTACTACTTATAATAAATCTTCACCCCAATTTTCTTCTCCGTGAGAAGCCATTTATAATTTTTTCACTTTCTTTTACACATAGAGCCCATAATTGGCAATACAATGATGTGACTTTTGTCCTCATTATTTAAAAGCTAAGTAGTAGGAACATTGATCAGGAAATTTCATTGTGGTTTGGCTAGGTGTATCTCTTGGAACACTTAAGACAGTAACAGAATAAAGCTCTTCTCCCCATAAACATTGGGGCCCCTTCATCTTCTTGAGGACTCTAGTCTGACTTTGTAAAGCTATTGCCCTGCCAAGGGCAATTTTAGAGTCCTCAATCCCTAAGAAAGAGGTTCCTTATCTGATTTCAGCATTTACATAAAACAATCAACATGATCAGTCTTCTGATACCAACTCTCCAGAATCTGGGATGGAACAAGTTTGAAAATGGGTATATGTTTGTTACAGGGTGCAGCCAAGAGGGGGGGGGAACCCCAAATGGACATTTGAAATGGGGCCCAGAACTCAAGGTGTCCAGAGACTCTAGGATGTTTTTTTTTACCTCTTCCCCCCACCACAGGTGTGAGTCAGGGGAAGGGGCACACAGAGCAAGAACATGCAGGGCAGCTTTGCAGCTAATCCATGGCATGGTCATTTAACATACCTATAGCCTTGGTCTGGTTGCTTGAATATGCTAAATAGCTATGGCCATGCTCTGGGCCATGGGGATGGAAAGGAACACCTCCCTGAGACGTGACTAGGAGCAGGTCCCCTGAGTTTCAGCGCTTGGGTGGGAGCTCGGAGGAGATTGGTTCCAGGACATGGGGTGACACTTGCCCAGACCCATGATGGTGACCAGAAAGGCTGGAAAGGACAGCAGATTGAGGGCAAGTGTGGCCGAGTGTAGGAGGAGTCGGAAGTGGGGCTGCAGAGGAAGTTTGGCGCGGGGATTTAAACCCAGACACGGCAGCCATAGGGGGGGAACCACGAGGCTTTGGCAGAGTAGAGGGCACCCGCAGCCCTGTGAGAGAGTTCACCATGCGGATTTAGCAGAAAGTTGCCACTCGGCCAAAGCCGAGTGGTGACCCCGTCTCCCCACAGCTCTGTGGGGAGAACCACGTGGATTTGGCTGAGTACAGGTCTCCTGCATCTCTGAGGAGAGAGAACCACGCGGATTTGGCTGAGTGGGGACTCCCGTGGTCCTGCAGAGGAAAGAGGACCACGTGGCTGGACTGGTGGAGAAAGGACCACATGGCTGGAGCAGTGGAGAGAGGACCACGCACCTTTGCC